>RJWJ010019197.1:13544-30770 GCA_004363605.1 Indri indri | reverse complement strand
GTCCCCAGGGGCTGCGTGCGGGCTCTTCTCGGTAATAGACTTCCCCTTCCCCCTCCAGCCCAGGCAGCTGCCTCCCCGAAGACCGCTCTGCACTGTTTCTCAGAGAATGTATTGTTTATAGAAATGAGAGGTCCGGCGATCCCTACATGATTTGCTTTGAAATTTATTAATCATCCAAAAGCCAGTGAAGAGGGAACCGAGTGTAAAATTATCTGGAAGCCGGTGTGCCTGAGCGAGAAGGAGGAGGGCAGCTCCTCCTCCTATATAGCTCCAGGGCAGCGTGGGACAGTGGAGGCTGATCACTTACTTTCTGTGTAACCTGGCAAAATGTTAACTTCTCTGAGCCTCAGTTTTCTCATCTGCAAAAAAGGAGCTAATGATACCTGCATATGGGGCTGTTGGAAGATCAAAGGAGCTGACGTGGGTATAGCACCTCGCGTTGGGCCTGGCCCATGGGAATTACACCATAAGTGTAACTGTTATTATTATCATTACTCTTCCCTCTCCAGGTCCATTTCCTTGTCTGTAAAACAGGGCGAACGTGTTCTTCGGCTACTGGGTTTCATTCACTCAACATCCCACTGACATTTGCAAAACCCCGCCACGTGTCAGACTCCCAAGGCTAGCGATGACCAAGATAGACAGGTTCTCTGACCCCACAGCGCTCGCCGTCTGTATAGTTTCCTGGAAGCAGGGTGCTGGGATGCTAATGAGATACTTGCCATCTGATGCGCTGTTTCTCCTGCACGGGTTGGGACCCTGTGACTCACTGGGACGTGACAGAGGTCACAGAAACAGGAATGGCGTTCCGAAGGCAGGGTGGGAGTGTGGTTGTCCAGCTTCTCAGGGTGACTACCACCACCTCTGGTGGCATGACCCCAGCAGCATCCTATCTCTCCCTGGGCTCCCCTTCCTCCTCCTCTGCCAATGTCAGCCTGGACGGGGCTTTTATACACACACACACTCACACACACACACACACACACACTCACTTACACACATACACTCACTTACACACACACACAGACACACCTTCACATAGCATCTCCCCAGGCTGAGAGGCAGATCTCTATGCAGACATGGGGGTGGAGGGAAAGGCACTGGACTTCTGGTCTTCACTATCTTTTTGCTATCACTGAACAGCCTCAGTTTCCCTGGCTGGGCGAGGAGGGTGCTAACGCCTCCCTCTCCGAGCCATGATGAAGGTGAGACAAGACTCTGTGAAAGAACTGCGGGAAAGCCTGCCCCCATGACAGGCACTGGATCTGTGCCTGCTGGGCAGCTTCGCCGGGGAGGAAGTGATGGACACGTGTTTCCTTGGGCACTAGCACCAAGAGCACCCAGTGTCTGCTGTGCCCGGGCAGCACCCAGAAGCATCACCATGGCGAATGCCCCGCGTGGAGCTCACTGTCTGCCTGGCTGGACGCTGAGCTGCCAGCCCGGCCCCCCCATTGCCCCGCCTGCCTGGGTGTCCGCCCTCTCCTTCTCCACCCAGCCTGAGTCCTGCTATCTCTGGACGTTGCATTTCCATACCTCGCCTGATAAACATTTGGCACCCGCAGGCGTCAGGTTCCCAGGCTTGAAGGGGGCCTATATTAATCACAGTGAGATACACACCTGTTGAGAGTCCAGCCAAGGTCGTTCTGAGAGCCCTTGAGAACAGCCGGTGGGGCAGGGCTGGTCTGAGGGACAAGCGCGCCAAGGAGCAAGGAGAGGCCAGGGAGGATGCCCTGGAGCCAGCCAGGCCAGGATCGGGAGCCCAGCCTCTGGGCGCACCCCCGTATTGGGCATCACGAGGGCTGTGGAGGTGGTGTGAAAACGGCCCCCGACCTCACCTGCTTTATAACCTATATTGGGAGTGACGCACGCCGGGCTTGAAGATGCTTGCAAAGCCACACACAGGCAGGCGCAAAGTAGTGATGCAGGATTGAGGAAGTGGGTGAGGAGAAAAAATACCAGGTGAGAAGCAGACCTGGGGGGCGGCAGGACCAGAGGAAGAGCCCCAGATATGGAATGAAAAAGGAAGTTATCCCCTGTTAGTGGGGAGAGGATGGAAAGAGAGAGGAGGGCAGAGGAGGGGAGTGGGCGCAGGGGAGGGGAGAGTGCACATTGCAGGTAGGAAGGGAAATGTAGTTTTATGAAACTTTGTTTCAGTTTTGTGGAGGGGACTGTGTATTAGGCCCTGATATAAAATTTCTGTCATACTGTGAATCCTGGCCTAAAAAGTGTGTGTGTCACCAGAGATCATGCTACGGGTTTGGGATCAGCGCAGTCACGGGCTCTGGCCCAAGGCTCTGACCCTGAGCCAAGGCACTGGCCCTGTCAGAGAGTCTCTTCACCGTCAGAAGATGAGAACAGCATTCCCTGCCCCAGCTAGTCACCTTTCTGGATGTTCTGAGAGGCTGCACTAAGAGAGTAGATGCGAAAGTGTTTTGTAAATTGAAAATCGCAAATGAGAATGGTAGATTATTGCTAGGCAAGGTTAATCGGAAACCTAAGAGACGAATTTAGGTCTGGATTTTGAAGATGATGAGGATGACGGCTAACATCTAGGTGGCGCTTGCTCTGCACTAGGCACTGTCGTGGGATGGGCAGAAGACTGTGGACTGGGGGGAAGGAGGAGCCACTGTCTGTGGCCAGGGTGGGGACTGAGCCAGGCCTGTGGGCTGTGACATGTAGCACGTGGCAAGGCACACCAAACAGACACAGTGGGTGGGTGTTGGGTGCACTTTGGCCCAGGGACAGATAATCTAGAGTATGCACTGGTTACATTTGGGTGTCCCCAAAGTCCCCAGCAGAGGAATGCTGAAACGTGTCCATCTGGTTCCCTTCTTATACTGGAGAGAAGAGAGGAGCAACCTTGCTTTGAACTGTGCTGCTGTCCCCCAGCAAGCAACGGAGGAGCTCTCAGACAGTACATTCGTCCTTTCCTTGGAGTCTGTGTTGAGATGCACCAGCCTCTTCTGTCCTTAGAAAAACCGAGAGTTCTTGCTCTGGGTCAGGTGGGCCCACCGGAGTCCCAGGAAGTACTGTTCTTCCTGGCCAGAGGCTCATGCCCACCTCGACGGGTCTGTGAAGGAGAAATCCCAGGCCCCAGTCAGGGGGTTGTGATCAGAGAGCAACTGAAGACCTGCTGCAGGGAATCGGAGCTGCCAATCTCCTAACAATTGGAATATTTTTTTACACTGTGCATTTCGCCAATGTATGGTAAGTGCTTGGAACAAAGGTCCTATAAGTGCTCAGTATTACCAGTCAAATCCTGTTAACGCGAGTACCATTGCAATGAAACTTTCTATATGACAAAAGCAATTTCCATGTCCTAGTCGATGGCCCACTTATTTCAAACAATATTCACTATGCCGACGGTGACGGCTCCCTTCCCTGAGCACTCAGCACGGTGATTGTCTGTCCTGCTCACTCTGCAACGCACTCGTGCACCATCTTGTACCATTCACCATTGTCTGATGCTTATTATTCTTGCCTTCCCGTCTGAATGAAGAAGTCCTCAAGGATGGCTGGTCCTGCCCTGGAGAGCATGGATGTGGCAGCTGCCAGGCCTTTGGTAGTTTCTGCACCAGATGTTCCTGCTCACCTGCTGAGTGCCAGGTGTTACACCAGGTATGAGATGGCCACGACAGGAAGATGCAGATCCTGCACTCAAGGAGCTCACAGGCTGGCAGGGGAAGTGGACCAGTAAACTGCCATCATGACTGGGTGTGAGGTCCATCCTGTAACAGGACTTAGAGATCCACAAAAGTGGCACCTAACACAGAAGTAAGAGTCCAGGAAGACTTCCTGGAGGAAGCAACATCTAAAATAAGACTTGAAAGATGAATGGGAGGCATCCAGGCAGGTGGGGGCAGGGAAAGGTCCAGGCAGAGGGGCAGTGGTGGGAGCCAGACTAGAATTCCAGGTAGTTGGATCAGCATAATGATAATAATAGCTCACTTTCATTGGACATTTGTCATTTCCAGACACATAATAAAGGTTTTACATACAGTATTTCATTTAAGCCTCATATCAACCCCACTATCCCCATTCTACAGATGAAAAAAGAGGCTTTGAAAGGATAAATATTTTGCTTAATTAATTTGCACAATCCAAACATCATTATTACTGTCATAATCATCACTATTTTTATTATCTTCAGACTCCAAGTCTAAATTCACCTCTTCCAGTGAGTTAGGTTTCTTATTGACCTCCCCTAATGACAAGGTTGCACTGCTAGTAATGGGCTATGTTGGGATTTGAATGCAGTACTTAACACTCCAGAGGGGAGAGAGATGCCAGCAAGTCCGGGCAATGGGGCATGCTCAGTCTGGTCCAGTGTGCAGGGAGGGGTGAGGGGAGCGGGGCTGGTTGTGAGTGACAAGAAGGCTGTGGAAAGACACCCCCCAAATGTTCAGGCTGGGGGGATGCCCTACCAGCCTGCCGTCTTAGACAGATTCCTCCGGCTTCCTTGTGAAGCGTGGATTCAGGAGGGCACGGCTGGAAGCAGGGCAGTGCATTAGGGGCTGTCTTGCAATCTAAGCAAAGATGTCGGCAGCTGAGTCGGGCTCGGTGTGGATGGAGAGGGAGTGAAAGATGAGACGGCATTTTAGGAGGCGGACTTGATGGGGCCTCGGCCACACAGGCTGGTGGGGAGGACAAGGAACCTGGGACAGGCGGGGTGGCACAGGGAAGGACCCAATGACAGAGGCTGGCTCTGGGAGTCGGACGGGGCATCTGGAGGTCCCATGTCCATGCCCAAGAGGGCTGGAGGAGAAGGAGAGGCTCTGTGGGTAGCCAGGATCACATGAGACAAATGTTTGAGTGGCAGGTGACACTTGGAGCTCAGCAGAAAAGGGCCTAGTGTCTCTGCAGGAGCAGCCCCTCCATGGCAGGTGAAGCCCCTCACCCCAGGGAGGATGACAATGGACATCAGGTGGATGCAGCCAGGCAGGCTGGTTTCCAAATAGTAGGGAGTCAGGGCGGGAGGCAGGTCCAGAAAACAAGGACTAACCCAGATGGATGCGGGCTGGTTGCCGTACGAAGTGGTAGGGTTGCACTTCTGGGCTGTTATGGTGTCTGGCAGGCCCCAGAGGGAAACACAGGACTCACCTCAGGGTGCCCCTGAGCCAGCCTTTGTTCTCCCTGAGGACCGGGGTGTCAGGGTCCCCACCTAGGGCGGACTGAGGCAGGAGCAACGTCCTCATCCGGTGTGGTTTGTCTCCTTTCTCAGGGCCCAGCCCAGAGGGGGCACACGGTGGGCACCCGGCAAACACTGGTTAACATCAGGGCCCAGCCTCAGGTTCCGATGTGCACGCCCACCCACAACTTTGAAGCGTGGGGTATTGACAGTGTGTCGTTTGGAAATCCTGGAAGGAGACAGAGTGCTCAAGGGGATGTTTCTGAAATAGGTAGTGACGCTCCACAGCCAATATGTTGTGTCGTGGCAAGAGAAATATTTCCAGAGATAGCGACATTGGAATGCCAGAGGAAAGCTCTAGAGAATTTAGTGCCTCCGCATCTCTTCTCCCTCTCATTAGGAGAGAACAGTGGTGTTTTAAATTCTTTAAAGTGGATCTTCAGTCAAGGAGGAGTTTATAAAAATAATTTCTGCAGCAGGGAGGACACAGGGTGACAGACCGCAGCAGGGTGAGGGGTTGAGAGGGCCAGGAAGGGAAGCCAAGGCGGCTGGGGGGAAGGGCCTCTGGGAAAACAGGCCAGAGCCCCTAAGCTCAGAGTCAAGCAGAGGGGGCTCCACCACCTGCAGCCTGACACGGCCAACAGGCAAGGAGCAGGGAGGGCTCGGCGGAATGACAAATGTCTGGCAGGCCCCTACTCGTGGCCTCTCAAACCCCCTTAGGGCTGGCACCGGATGTGGTCATTTCTTGTCACACAGAGCCTCTGCAGGCATGACGGAGGGCAAGGAGCCCCTCCAGGCAGATGCAGCTCTGCCCCAGGATGCGTAGCCTGGTGGGCAGAGCACAGCCGAATCTCAGCCCCCTCGGCCGGGTGCCCTGGTGCAGAAAAGCTCTGCACAACTGTTCATGGCAGCCTAAGGGGACAGACTGGGGTTCGTCCTAGTGAAGCACTAGAAAACAAAGCCAGAAAGGAAACTGGAAATCACGGCAACCCAAGAAGGAGGACATTTTAAATGAAAAAAAAAAAAAAAAAAAAATCTGTTTTAAGATCCAGAAGCAGAGAAGACTCCTGAGTAGCCAAGGCAAGAAGGGGCGTTGTGGGGAGGGAGTGGAAGCCATTATGATGCCACCCCCTCTGGCTAGGTAGGCCGTCACTGGCAAGGTGCTTTGCCGCACATGCTCCCACTACATTGGCGCTCATGGAAATCCTGTGGAGGGGCTTTTCTAGAGCAGGGAACCACAACTCAGAGGTCCTGCCACTTGCCCAAGGCCTCTCAGCAAGGAAGAGGGGGAAACAGGACTCAGACTCAGGTCATCTGACTTCAAATCCAGCACTTTTTCTCAGGCAGCCCCAGGGTGGTGGATTGTCTGTAAAGACGGCCATCAGCCTTCCTCCCATCCCGGTACTTACCGGCCCCTTTCCATCAAGGGGCGGAACTTACTTCCCTCTGCTTGAATCCGAGTGAGCCTTGAGCCTTGCTTTGACCAGCAGAATGTGCAGTGACACCACGCCAGGTCCAGGCCTTGGCCTCGGGAGGTCCAGCAGAACCCACTTTCTTCACCTGCTTGCAATCCAGCCACCATGTGGAGAAGCACGGCTGGGCTGGTGTCTGGTAAAGCTCATGTGCATCGATGGATCCGAGGACAGGGGAAGCCCGGCCAGCCCTCCACCCACCCCAGGTGCCAGACATGCCAGGAAAGCCACTGTGGATGTTCCAGCCCCAGCTAAATACAGCCTCGTGAATGGCCCAACCTGACACCAACCACGTGGAGTAGGAGAGCTGCATAGTGGAGCCCAGCCACCCATAAACCATGGAAAATAATAAACCACTGTTGTCTATTATACTGCTCTGGATACATGAGCCACCCAATTAGTGCAAACTGTCCTCCTGGGGCCCTGACATTGGAAGGAGCTGCCCAGGCTGTCTTCCTGGCTCTGATAACTGAACTAAACCAGCCAGGACTGATCCAGAGACCCAGCTACCGTTCCTTATGTCCTTGTTCCTTCAACCCTGCTGTACAGCTAAGACTGTGCCCGCCTTGACCCTTCTTCAGCTGTGTCCTACTCTCACCTTGGGTCGGGAATTCCATGAGGACAGGACAGGTCTTTGCTTTGCTTTCTCTCCAGATTTAAGGATACGTCTCTACACACAAAGGATGCTTTGCTTGGTCATGATGTTGGTCGGTCGGTCTGTCTGCCCATCTAACTGGCTATTAGGTTAAATGCCCAAAACAGATTCCACTGATAATTCACTGAAAGTGGCTCTCTAGTGGGTGCCTTTTTTCAGTGGGATAATTCAATTTCATCTTCTATTTTGTTGCTAACCAGAAGAGCTTGGTCCAACTGGGGAGAGCAGGCTTTTTGACTTTGCCATGTTGGTCTTCACTCCATGGAAGCCATTGCAGGCAGCTCAGACATCTCAGAATATTCCCCCACTCCCCACCCACCATGCCCTAACTGGCTGTACCTGTCATGCATGCTGTGCCCCAGCTAATAGCATATTGTCGTGTAAATTAATTATCAAGTGACTGATGTCAATTTCCCTTTCCTTGGAGATGGCCGAAGGACTGGGGACCTGGGGAGGACAGAGTGGGGGCGAGGGGGACAGAGAATGGAGCCACATCTTTTCCATGGAGAGGAAACTCCACAGGAACTGGGCACTCCTTGCATCTCTCCACTTCCAGCCACCCCGTGAGCCTCTGCAGGCGGATTTTTCTGAATAATGGAACATTTTCCTGTTTTAATCAGATGCAATTTTGCAAGCAGTTTTTATGATTTAGCAAGTCCATTAAAACTGGCATTTGTTCTGCTCTGACACTCGAAAGGGGCTCCGCAGAGCATAAACACTGGAAATTACTCGTAGGCAAAGACAATATTAAAATTCCCCAGCCTGGGCCTGTTGTCTGAGAAATTCTTTTATCAAGCACCATGCCAGCTACCATCAGAGGCGCTCGAGATATATGCTGCTTCCTCTTTACGCACGAGCTGGGGGCGCTGGAAAGCGATGTTATCTCTCAGCGCTTGCGGCATCGGGGGTTGAGTGGGTCTTAAAGGGAACTCTCTGAAGAGCAGGTCACAAAGTGCAAAATCTCAAGGAAGAGAGTGGGCGAGCACATCTGTAAGGACAAGGCTAGAAATTGCTTTCCTGCCCCCAGTGAATGATAGGGTTTATTGACATATAATTAAGAAGGTCAGTTTTGTCAATTTTACTTGTAGTCAATTCTCAATTATCCGTGTACTAATAGATGACCAGGGTCAAGTGAAAACTCTCTGATTGCCCTCTCTCTGCTTCCCAGTAGGGCCTCCTCTCCCCATAGAACCGAAGGACAGCGGTGCAAGAGAGGCTTTGCAGAGCATCCCCCCCTCCCAATCAATGCAGAAGCTGTAGGAGAAATCACAAAAGGTAAACCTTGGCAGATCAAACTACATAAAATTAAGAATACTTGTGCATAACAAACTATTTTTATAAGAAAACAAAGACTGAAGAAAAATACTTGCTTCCAACATTTCAAAGTGTTAATGTTTTAATATAAATAACTAATATACAAATTGATAGGAACATTTTAAGAGTCAAGATGGGGTGGGGGTGGGGTGAAAAGAACAAACACAAAACAGGCAAAGAATATGAACATTGATTTATGCAACAAAAAGATTTGAAACATAAACATATGTTGAAAAGGGCAACCTCAGTTCCAAGTAAAGAAAAACAAAGATAAAATAACATACTGTTTGGACTTCCAGCTAAACATGGAGGATTGAACAAGTGTGTTTATTTCCTCTCCCTTCCAAATCTCCACTAAAATGAAAATCAAGAATAGAAAAAGGCATAAACTCACAAGAACCCAAAGAACAGGAAAGGAGACAGCATCATATAAAAAATATCAACTATTTCTTTAAGACAGAAGGCAGTGGTAACTGGGAGGGGACACCAAAGACTATAGGTCTAAAGAAAGAGAACTGCCAGGAAGCTTGTGGACTCACCTGCAGAGCTCCGAAGGCACTGGAACCAGACAGCCCTCAGGCTCCAGAATGGACAGGAAGGCACCAGAGGCAGATCAGCAGGCCTCGGGTGCCAGAGAGAAGGGTGTAGAGGTGGGTCATGGTGGCATTCAAGGCTGAGGACGAAGGTGCAAGATTTTCAGTTCCAACATGCAGTGGCCCAGATAACCAGAATGCATGCCCGTGATAAAAATCTGGAAAGGCAAGCATCCTTTAAATGCAAAAGTGAGCTTTAAGAAAGTAAGACAATTCGCCCATGAGCCAGACACAAGGATCTGGAGCAGGAAGTGCTTGAACTGACACTGCAGTACCTGCATGATCTTGTCAGCTTTGGGAACCCAAGCATGTGCAGTTAATGTGCACGTGGGACTCAATGACTAGGCATCGGCCCTTTGAAGAGGAATGTTGGAACTGAGATCTTTGCACAGAACTTTGACCTCAAATGATTACACTTCCTTGAAAGAGTGGAATAGAAAATGTCCACCGCTGCTAGCCCAGGAAGATAAGGAAGTTGGTCTACCTCTACTTGGATAAAGAACAGGGTCAAGTTCTTACCTGCAATTTAAAACCATGGACCAACTCCTCATGCAGATTTGGTATTTGACTTTATGCTAGCTTTTCATATAGAAACAAACAAGCTGATAATGTTATATTAAAAAGTGGTTCTGAGTTAGTGATACATTTGGCACTCTTAACATAAGCAAATGCGTAATGTCCTTGGAAGAGCATGTTCTCATCTAAGTTTGCCCAGAATTCTAAAGATAAAACCCTGTTGAAGATGAGTTCACAATCCAAAATTCAAAAACACAAAGAAAACTTAGGTGGTAAAAGGAGGAAGAACAGGAAAGAAGATTACCATGAAAGTAAGGACAATGAGTTTTCTTTGGAAGGGGGTGTTGTAATTGGGAAGCCCATGAAGAGGACTCTGGGTGCTAGAAATATTTTATTTCTTGAAATAACTGAAGACATAAAAGAAGAAATTTAAAACACAAGAGGTAAATTTGACCCTCCAAAGAGTTCTAGAAATGAAATATATAGTTATTAATGTTAAAAATTCAGTGGAGAGCTTAAACAGTACAGTTGGCCCTTGAACAACATGGATTTGAACTGCACGAGACCACTTATAGGTGGATTTTTTTCAACCAAAGGCAGATAGAAATGGAGTATCAT
This sequence comes from Indri indri, assembly GCA_004363605.1. Classification (NCBI taxonomy): domain Eukaryota; kingdom Metazoa; phylum Chordata; class Mammalia; order Primates; family Indriidae; genus Indri; species Indri indri. The sequence goes on along the minus strand of RJWJ010019197.1, from coordinate 20,474 downwards.
GGGTTTCCAAATCCACACATAGGGAGGGCCGACTTTTCATACAGTTCTGCAAGGCCAACTGTAGGACTTGACTATGTGTTGATATTCACAATGATCCTGGAACCAATCCCCTGCTGATACCAAGGGATGACTATATATTAGACATAGCTGAAGAATTAGCGAACTAGAACATACATCTTAAGAAATTGCCCATAATGCAGCACAATATAAAGAGATGGAAAATATTAGAGATTAAGAGACATAGAGACTGGAGTGAGAATGTCCATATAGTTAATAGTAGTTAAAGAAGGACAGAAGAGAGAGACTAGGGGAGAGGCAATATTCCAAGAGATAATGATTGGGAATTTTCCAGAATTGGAAATACTCATATTTGGGAACATGAAGAATCCCACGTAGGCTATCACACACCTGGCGATATTGCTGTGAAGTTGCAGAGCAAGAAAGGCAGAGAAGATCTTTGAAACAAGCAGAGACAAAAGTCATAAATTGCCTACAAAAGAACACTTGTACTGACTCCAGACTTCTCACAAGCAACCATAGACTCCAGAAAATAATGGAAGAACATGTCTAACGTTGTGAGAGGAAATAACTGTCAGACTTTATTTTATACATAGAGAAACCGTTTTTTCAAGAGTGAGGGTGAAGTAAAGACATTTTCAGATACAGAAAGATTGAGAGTTTTTAACTGCAGAGCTTTGCTGAAAGTATTGCTATGGACTAAAGGCAAGAAAGCACAATAAAAACACAGTAAAAACATAGTACATGTCAGTAAATTGCAACAAGCCTATGCTGTTGGAAAAAACCCAAACATACAATAACGATGGTAACAAATTGGGGGTGTAAATTAAAATGAAATTAAAATATGAACAACATAATATTAATATATAAGTTGGGGAAGAGGTGATAAGAGTTGAAATGAATTCTGAAGTCCTTGTTCTATGTGGGAGGAAAGCAGAGACTGATTAACTTCAGATTTTACATTAAATATAGATGCAAAAAACTTAAGGGAACAACCTTAAAAAGTCAAAATAGAATGTAAAACTTCCAAAACAGCAGGCAGAATATGAGAGGATGATTTTTTTTTTGCACGCCTCAATTGCTTCAATAGAAGGCTTGGAAGAAGAAAAACAAAGCAAATAAAAAATAGGGTGTGGTAGATTGTATTTTTTAAAAATGCCACAACAAAATTTTCTAATCCCACATGCACATCCAGAACTTTGTCACTCCCCATCAAGAGGTGGAGACCGTTACCCCTCCCCTGGAACCTGGGAAAGACTTTGTAACTACCTTGACCAATAGAATGTGGCGGAAGCAATACCATGTGATTTCAGAGGCCAAATCATAAAAGGCAATATGGCTTCCACTTAACATTCTCTCTCTCTCTCTCTCAAGAGTCTTATCTGTGCAACTTGGCTACCATATTATGAGGGACCCCCAGTCATATGGAAAGGCTACAAGTAAGTTGTTTGGATCAACAGTTCCAGCTAAGGTCTCAGCAGACAGCCAGTACCATCCACCAGATAGTGAGCAAGTTCTGAGATGATTCCAGCCTTCAAGGCTTCCAGCGAAGGCCCCACACACCGTGGAGCTGTGCCTTGTCCAGTTCCTGACCCACAGAGCCTGTGAGCATTATAAATGGCTATTTTATATCACTGAGTTTTGGGGAAATTTGTTATACAGACACAATATGTGGAATACAAGAGTAAATGAAAAGCACAAAATAAAACGGTAGCATTAAATCCAATACACAAATAATTGCAAAAATACAAACTGACTAAACTCACTTACTAGAAAAAAAGATTGTCAGATTGGATTTTTTAAAAAGCTATGTGTTTTATAAGAGACATATCGTAAAAGTAAGGACACAAAAAAGTAGATCATAAAAACATTAGAAAAAGATACACCAGTCACATACCAATCCAAAGAACACTGGGGACAAAGTGTTTTGTTGTATATCAATACAGTTTTTATTATTAGTACTAGAGATAGACACTACATGACATTGAAAGGGACCGTTTGCAATGAATATATAGGACAGTTGACTGTTGAGCAACTCGGAGGCCAGAGGTGCTGAACACCCTGTGCAGTCGAAAATTCATGTATGACTTTTAACTTCCCAAAACTTAACTACTAATAAATAGCTTACTGTTTACCAGAAGCCTCAACAATAACAAAAATAGTCAATTAACACATAGTTTGTATGTTATGTGTATTATATTCTGTATTCTTACAATAAAATAAGCTAGAGAAAAGAAAATGTCATTAAGAAAATCACAAGGAAGAGAAAATATATTTACTATTCTTTAGTGAAAGTGGATCATCCTAAAGGTCTTCATCTTCATTATCTTCCCATTGAGTAGCCTGAGGAGGAGGAGGAGGAGGCGAGGTTGTTGTTGCTGTCCAGGCGTGGCAGAAGAAGAAAATCCATGTGTAAGTGGACCCGTGCAGTTCAAACCTGGGTTGTTCAAGGGTCAACTGTAATTCTAAATTTGCATGAAACTAATAATATAACCTTAAAATCAAATAATATAACCTTAAAATCATAATTGACAGAATGCTAAGGAGAAATTTACATATATAAAATCATAATGACAGCTGTAACATCACTCTCAGCAATTGATAGATTAAATGGATAAGAATGAGTAAGGACAAAAGGTTTGAGAAACACAACTAACAAGCATGAGCTGCACCTAACGATTGAAGAATGCACATTCTTTTCAAATACAAATGGCACATATACAAAAATAAACTGTGTATGGGACCCTAAAACAAGTCTCAACAAATACCAAGGAACTAATATACAGACTATTACCTGATCCATGGTATGATTAAGTTAGAAATAAATTTTTAAAATCTTTTTAGAATATCCTATATAGTCATAAATTTAAAAACACACTTTTAAATAATTCATAGATCAAAGAAGGAATAAAAATGGAAATTAGAAAACATTTTGACTTAAAAGAGAATAAAAATATGACATATCAAAACATGTAAGATGGGATTACAGTGGTAATTAGCCAGAAATATACACCCTCAAATGCTTAAATCATAAAAAAAGAGAGATTAAAAAGTTAATTAGGTAAGACTTCAACTCAAAAAGTTAGAGAAGGAAGATGGGATAAACCCAAAGAAGGTAGAAAGGAGAAAACAATAAAGATACAGGCAGAACTTAATGAAATTAAAAATGTTATAAGAGAGGACTTCATTAAAACCAGAACCTAGTCCTTTCAAAAGACTAATTAAATAGACAAACCTCTGGCAGGATTGTTGAAAAAGAGAGAGAGAGAAAGCAAATAAATGGTAATAAGATGGAATAAGGAGTTATAACTCCAGATACAGAAGAGAATTTAAAAATCATGAACTTAACATGAATATATTTTTGTAAATACACTAAGAAACATAGATACAATGCAATTTCCTAGGGGGAAAAAAGCTTACTAAAACTTAGAAGAAATTTAAAAATCAGAATGGGCCTATAATCATTAAAGAAATTGAATATATAATTAAAAATTTGTCTATTCAGCAATAATAGATATGACTTACAAAATATCAGTCTCAGGTGGTTTTACAGGGAATTTGTACCAAACATTCAAGACACAGAAAATTGCAGTCTTATACAAAATGACCCAAACCAGTGTTTCTCAAACTTAAATGGGCAACCAAGTCACCTGAATCTTGTTCAAATGAAGGTTCTAATCCACTGAGTTGACATGGAGCTTGAGATTCCACATTGCTAATGAGCTCCCAGGTTATGCCAGGTACAAAGGCTTTTATAAGTCAATTCTTTATCTTTAAGTCAATTCTTTTATCTTTAAAGGTAAAAAACCCAATAGGAATTTGGGCAAATGTTGTATACATTCAGTCTGCAAAAGATGAAACTTAAATGCCAATGAAAAGATGTCCAACTTTGCTGTTACTAACAAATGCAAACTAAGAGTGAGATACTGTTTCACCAACGAGCAAATGCGGTTTGCTGACAAGATGGACTGCAGGCAGACATGTAGAGCAAGAAAACCCTCTCATGGTAGGAGAGATGATGAATTGGCACATCTGCTTTGGAGAGCAATTTGCCAACATCTAGTAAAGTTGAAGAAGCAAATACATGCTATGACACTGCATATACAGTGTGTATATATGCCTAGAGAAATTTTTGTGCATGTGCTCAGGCAGAAAAGTACAAGAATGTTCAGAATAGCTTTGTATGTAACAGTGAGTAATTGGAAATAATCTAAACCTCCATTAACAGGAGAATGACTGAATAATTAAATACTATACAGTAGTAAAGCTACATGTACAACATTGATAGATTTCAAAAAAATGTTGAAAAAAGCAATTTGAAAATCAATAGATATGCTCTGATATCTTTATATGAAAAAAATGTAATGCAATAGCATGTATTGTTACCATACATACATAACAAAAGTACAAAAACATGCATAGAAGCAAAAAATACCAGGACAGTGGTTACAACTGAGGAGGGAGGAAAATAGGACAGGTTGGGAGTATTTGTCAACTGAATCTATTGTATTTTATTTCTTAACCACAAAAAGGTAGGAAGCAGATATAGCAAAATGTTAAAAATGAATGATTTAACAGAACTGAAGGTGTTAGTATAGGAATAGTGTCAGCATTTTGACACTCTTCCCCATACTTTCTTGTATATTTGTAAAATTTATGATAGTAATAATAACATAGAAGGCTTATGACTAAGAGAGTGAAAGAGGGTATATCAGCAAATGAGAGCTATCTTTAAACATCTTGAAATGGTCACTGATGAAGCTAGGAAGAGAAGGCTGCTACAGAGAATGCAGCCAACCTGCGCTGGTTTTGCTCTCAGATGTAAGGAATGTCCAAGTGCAGGATATTTGGAGTGGAATCTGGGGAGCTGACTGAAAATCCATGTATAGTACCAAACAGTAGCTGCCCATCCTCACACTGCAGAATTCCCAGCAGGCAAATTTTTACCATTTAAACTAAAAAAAAATAAAAAAAATTAAGTTCCTTCTAAAAAGAAATTGAGTAAGCCTAAAGCAAGGATTCTGCTTTATTTTAACCATTAGGAGTCCCCCAGTAAAATGACTGGCTCACAGCCTAATCACCCCAAGTTGAAATCCATCAGTCACTCAGTCATCTGCATGAACACAAAGCTCCCAAGTGGCTTTTTATTCTCTTATTTTTATATATGAAAGGATATCCAAGAATTCCAAATACTTGAGATTGTAAGAAAAGAACCAACAGGAAAACTAACCCTGGAAGAAGAAAATGCAGGCAACAGAAGATAATTTAAAAGCAAACGCTAAAAGACTCTAGTTAGATCCTCAGGGAAATTCAGAAGACTTTGTATCCATGTAACAAGAGCAGGATGCTATTTTTAAAAAGAAACAACCGAAACACAAAATATCTCTTGAAAATTTATATATATTAGAGATTTCATAAATTTTAAAAATTTAGTAGAAAGCTAAGAAGATGAGGTCAAAAAAATCTTCCTGAAAGAGAACAAAAAGAAAGAAATTATGCAAGAAAAAATAAAAGACATAGAAGATCAATTCAGGCGGTCCATCATCTGATTAAGAGAATCTTAGAAAGAAAGCAGAGAAAATAGGAGGAATGAATGTTTAAAAAAAATACTATAAAAGAATCCCCCAGAATTGAATAGACTATTCAGATGGAATGGTTCCATGGAATGCTCAAGAAAATGAATGAAAATTCAGAACCCGAAGGGTAAAGAAAGATGGAGTGTGGAGAACAGTGTACGGGCAGCAGGAGAAGGTGGCAGGTCATCTGTAGAGACCTAGAATCAGACTGGCATCACACTTTTTATCTGTAACATTGGACGCAAGAAGACATTGGAACAAGCCTTTAAAGATCTGAATGGAAATAATTTCCAAGCCAGAAACCTAGAATCCTGTACCTAAATGAGTACAACAGCAGAACAAATATACTTTCAGGCACAGAAGAATGCAGATGATCGGTCTTTCATGTACTATTTCTTAGGAATTTACATGAGGATCGTTCTTGAAAAATGGAATAAATCAAGAGAGAAGAAGAGAGAGACTGTGGAAAACACTGGATCCTACCCAAGAAAGCAGTAAGGAGCAATCCCAGGACTGATTGCTGTCCGGACCATCCAGAGAGCAACGAGTCCAGGTTGGAACGGGTGGACTGAGGTGTCTGGGAAGAGGTTTCCAAGAAAAACAGAAGAGAGGCTTGTAGAATACCCAATGTGATAGAACACTGAAAGAAAGAAAACCATGAGGAATTCTATAAAGGCAAATAATGCAAGACACAGAGAAAAGAATTAGAAACTTGGGAGGGAAAATCAGAAACTATACAAAAAGGATGTGTAACTAATTTGACAAGTCAGTAAACAATATTTTCATAAGCAAAGCAACAGACATCATTTATTGATTTTTACCAAAAATAGTAATATTGAAAGGACGAGGCAAGGGGAGTTGGGGGTGGTGTAAGAAAATTAAACAATCAACCTTCACAACAGGGAATCAATAGATGATGTGTAAAGTATATAAATCAAGAAATATCAGTAAAAACATATTACTTAGAAATACAAAAGTAATTGGTAGAATAAACAAATCCAAAAGATTAAAATGGTGGCCCTTGGGGAACTGAACTGAAATTGTTGAGAGGGGTAGAACCAGGAACTGCTGTATTTCACAATAAGCCTTTGGGTACATTTGGCTTGTAAATCATTTGGCTTATTTTGATTTTTAAAAGCAGCCTCTTTCAGGCCCTGGCAAGCTTTGAATGCTTCCAAAGAGATTGCACTCTATTCTGTACGCACAGGGGAGCCATGGGAGGGTTTGGAAGCTAGGAGGGACATAATCAGATGTAGATCCTGGTACAGCAAAGCCCCTCTCCAAATGGGACTTCTGTGGCTGAATATGCACAGTGATGGTGTATCCTAACCAAATG
>RJWJ010019197.1:0-13444 GCA_004363605.1 Indri indri | reverse complement strand
GGGCTAAAACCTCAACTTTGTCCCCACCCCTCTTCACGTACTGCCATCAAGTCATTATCTCATCACTTTCCTATTCTTTTGCAATTCGTTTTTAAACATTCCTCTTAAATTACTCCTAGTTTCAGTCCCATATCCGGTCAGATATTTGTGAGTGTTGACCCTGCCATTGTTTCCCTCCAACTTTAACTCATTTATAAATTGGATATACTTGTTTTCTAGGTTTTCATTCCAGATCATTTTTACACATGCTGAACAGGATTAGGTTAAAAAAAAATTGCCCTATGGCACGTGTCTGAGACTTCCCTAAAAGTTAAAGACAACTAATGGGTTTCAATAGAGAAACCTGATGGCTGATGGCCAATGGCTGCTTGGAGCCCTGCCTGGGAAAGATTCTGAAGCTCCATCTGGATTCAGAGGAAAAGAAGGACGTGATAGATTAGCAACGAGTGTCTGTCTAGGGGTGGGGGTGAGGAGATTGGGGGTACAGGTTTCACAAATTGCCATCCCTGCTTCAGAATAGCCTCGAAGCTATTCAACTGCATTATTTGCATTTGTTTTTCAACCTGTTAATCCATCGAGCAGGGCTGTCTCCAGTCCACATTTCTCCACCTTGTTCCTAGGGACAGGAGAGACTTTGTCAATTATAGTGCAGAATCAATACACATTATGTCCGTAACATTCTCCTTATCTACCAGTCTAGTAATCCTATCAAAGAGGAAAATGAGGTGACTTTCGAATGCTTCATTCGAAAGTGAACCCGAGGCAGAGTTCCTAATGACTACTACTTTATTTTCTAAAATTGGGTGCAACATCTTTAGATTGCCTATCTCCTGGATGTTTTCCCAGCCTCCATGAGTTCTCCAGATTTTCAGACAGTAGGTCTGAGATCCTATCAGTAAGTTTTCAGCATCAGAGAAGTAAGTTGCTTGGACCTGGAGATGGGAGAGAAACTAATATATCTTAATAACTCCTTAATATCTCCTTACCTATTGGTTACCATTTTTGTTACTGTGGCATTCATTATAAAAATAATGCATGTTTATTCCAGAAAACCTGAAGGCTCTGGAAAGACGAAAGGAAGAAAACTCGCCCACTGTCTCAACTTCTTTTTCTATTTTTGAGAGTTTGCGTCTGCGTTGTTTTATATAGCTATGACCATAATCTGTGTGCAATAATGTATTCTGGGTTTTCACATAGTATTATATCCTGTGAATTTTTCAAGTCGATATTAATTTTTCATCAGCATAATTTTTAATAGCTGCATAATATTCTACCTAGGGAACGTATCATGGTTTACTTAACCATTCTGCTACTGTTGGCCATTTGGGGCATTTGTATCATTTTCCTACTTAAAATGCCTGTTCTTTTATGTACTCATGATTTAATAAGTGTGGCTTATGTGCCAGGCATTGTGTAGGAGCTGGAGATGCAAAGATGAAGGAGATAAACAAATAATGGCAGAGCCATTGAAGAGGACAGCCCTGTGGGCAAGTCAAGAAAGCCTCTGAGTGAAAGGTGTGGGTCATTAAGAGCTTCAGGTGCCATGGCAGGATCTGCTGAAGAACTCAAAGCAGTGGCCAGAAACCCCGTGTGCAAGTGCCAGCTCTGCTCCTACAAGCTAGGGGACCACAGGCAAATCACTTAGCCCCTGCATCTCGTTTTCTTTTTCTGGAAATAAAGGATGCTAATTGATCTGCTACCTGCCCTTTGGGGTTACCATAAGAATCAAAGGAAAGGAATCGATACGAGTTTTGTCAACTGGAGAGCAGCATTAAAATGGAAGCACTGTAGCAGAGGCTAGATAAATCCTTGTGGAATTGAATTAAATTCAATTCCTCTCTCAGAAACCCAGCTGGCAGTGGGGGAGAGGGACAGGAGAGGACAGGGCGGAGGTGGGGAGTGCCTGTCCCTCCTGGGCACCTTTAGGACAAGGAGAAGAAGGTAGGGGGAGCTTTGGGAATGCCAAGCAACCAGATGGAGGAGCTCCTCATGTGACTGTGTGTGGGAGCTACTTCCCTCTGCCCGGGGGAGCGATCATGTATGATACATACGCTCACACACTCACACACCTTGGAAGCTTTTTTGAAATGCATTTATCACTTAACAGGGCTTTTTACAGGTATTATCTCATTAGAAATAATGAGAGAAGAATATCACCACTACCATGAGAGACAAATAAATGGGTTGTAATTATTATTCCCATTTCACTTATGAGAAAACGGAGGCTCAGAGTGTTGAAATACCCTAAGAGCAGACAGTTAACAAGCAGAAGTCGGCTTCTGACAGGAAGCCCTGGCCTTTTCTTTGCACCCCTCCAGGCCACAGCTGGGCAGGCAGGACTTAAAAACAGGTGGCCTCAAGTAGGGATAAAAGGACAGTAAAAGATGAACCCCAGCCCGGTCAGCGCCCTTCCCCCAGGATCCTCCTCTTCCAGATTCTTGGCCACCTCCTCCAGGGCATGAGGACTCGGGAAGGATTTGCCAGTAGGAAACTGCCGGTGGAAGCCTGGGAAGACTTGCAGAGCCCCCAGAAACCCTGGTTCCCCCTTCCTCCTGCATTGGATTTAAACAGCCCTGGATACCACCAGATGAAAGGGAAACCTTAGGACATTCGATGTGTTGCAACAGTGTAACAGACTCCAAATTGTCTTGGCAAGATCAAACCCCAAGGCTACAAGGTAATTCCATCCTGAGGAATGTCTTTTGTTTCTTCGTTCTGGTTTTCACTTCTAATTTGAGGCAGTCGATAAATAAGCAAACAAAAGTGCTCATGCAAATCTCAGAGTCTTAGGGAAGGGGAAGCCTTAGGCTCTTACATTCTCTGCATTTTTTGGTCCCTAAGCTTTTGGAAGCTATAATTGCCCATCGAAAAGTCTTGGCCAGAAGGACTAGATTGTCTTCGTCCAGAACAGAGCCATCCTTGTGGGGTCTGAACTGTGGACAGTGGTATTAGGGGTGTGAGTGGGGTGATCCAGCTCACCCTTGCCCTCACTTCCTTGCCCCCATTGTCTCCAGAATCAGGTGATGGGTTCTCTCCCCTCCCCACAGGTGCCTTGGGAAGGGCACCAGGATTGGCAAAAAGGTCTGGTGTTGGACCCCAATTTGAATCCTGTCTTTGCTCCCATGAAGCTGTGGAGTATTAGAAAAATTGCTGTACCCCTCTGGGCTTCAGTATCTGTAAAGAAAACAATCCCTTGTTAAGGACTGGATCCATCTTTTGTTGGGATGACTTGTGCTGTTGTCCTAGAGTTAACCTGTGAGGGATGCCTCTAAGAAGGTGGCATCTCACTGGAAGTGGGTGGGTAGTGCTCCTAGCAAAGAAAAGGAGGGTCTTCCCACAATAACCTGCAATTGGGAGGGGGATCTAGGAGGCTTCGATGGGTGTGGATACTGAGAATTATAAATGTCTTCTCTGGGTTCTGCTAGGGGATAGACACTACAGTGATATCTGCCACGTGGAGGGAAATCCAGAGATACAGAACTCTTGGGACCAACAGGGTGGGGATAGAGCCTTCAAGCCCTAGTGGGCCAGTCACAGCTGGTAAAACAGATGGCCCAGCTGCGTCATCTCTGTGTCCCCCCGCCCCCCCCCCTGCAATCCCCTAGTTTCTCTTAAAGTATTATTTGAACCAAGTTCCTATTTTGCCTTCCCTGTGCCACGGGGAAGAAAGGGGAGGATTCCGTCCTTCCCTTGAGGCTGAGGTTAAGCAAAAGCAGACTAGTGTCAGCAACTCTTGTATGGGACAGTCCCAGGGGAAAGACGACTCTTAGATACTGAGACAAGGTGCATGGGCCATCTACCCCTCACATGCAAGAAAATCCTTTCCAATAGCCACTTGGGAGGTTCTTGTCTTATTTTTATTAAAGAAAGGTGCATTTCTTTTCTTTTTTCTTTTTTTTTTTTTGAGACAGAGTCTCACTCTGTTGCCCTGACTAGAGTGAGTGCCGTGGCGTCAGCCTAGCTCACAGCAACCTCAAACTCCTGGGCTCAAGTGATCCTACTGCCTCAGCCTCCCGAGTAGCTGGGACTACAGGCATGCGCCACCATGCCCAGCTAATTTTTTTCTATATATTTTTAGTTGTCTAGATAATTTCTTTCTATTTTTTTAGTAGAGACAGGGTCTTGCTCAGTAGAGACGCTCTTGCTCAGGCTGGTCTCGAACTCCTGAGCTCAAACGATCCACCTGCCTCAGCCTCCCAGATTGCTAGGATTACAGGCGTGAGCCACCGCACCTGGCCAGCATTTCTTGATAATAATAAAATGTAGAAAACATTCATTCAGAATGATTAGCTTCTTGAGCAAAGGAACAAGGGGAGGAGAGGGCCCGGGGTGGGAAGACCAGTGCATCTAAATACACTAGTCTTCAAACACTTTAATGTTAGAATAAAAGGCTTTCTTTTTACCAAAATCTTATTCGACATTTAAAACTGATCAAACAAAGGTGCTCTGGTTGAAGAGGAAGATGAGGAAAAGTCTTTCCCGGTTGGACCCTTCCTGTTCCTATTCCATCCCAGATTATCCCCTGTGGCGCTTCCACAGGATCCTAGGGACCCACGACATGTAACTGACAAATATTAATTTTATTCAAATTCTCCATTTATAAATGAGGAAACCTAAGTCCAGAGAAGTGAGGTGTTGCACCCACGCCACACAGCTGGTTAGTGGTACAACTGGGACTTAGCCCAAGGGATCCAAAGGAGAGCTCCCCACACAGTGCACCATGGCACGCGGGTCTGCTGCCACTGGGGCTCAAAGCTCTGCAGACAGACAGCTGGGGACTGGGGCTTTGGAATTCCCTTGCCGAGGTTCCTTGGAGGGAACAAAGTGGAGTAGGATATGGTGTGTCCCATGGTCCCCATTAGGAGTGACCCTGAGCAACTCCGGCACACTCTGCTGCACTGCGATGTGCTAAACAGGGCTCCATGAACTGCGTGTTTACTTGAATTGCCAGCTCAGAACAGGACACTGACCTTTAGGGTATGGGGCCCGTGCAGCTGCTGGAGGACTTTTGGTTCCGAGCACCCAAGTGGCATGGAACAGACCCCAAGGTGCTGCTAGACAGGGTTGGGGTAGGGAGGCTGGGTGGGGTTTCCGGTAGATGTAGGTCCAGATAGTGTCTGACTCTCTGTCTTCACAAATATCAAATGCCTCTGAACATTTACAGCTCCTCTGCCCTTTTAGTGACATCCAAGCTAGCTACAGGATGACTGCTCTAACGACACACACACCTGCTACAAATTAGACCTTGAACATTATTTTGAAACACTTGATATAAAAAAGTTTGGTAGCATTCAAAATCATTAGCATTATCACAAGGTATTTTAACACTACATTTGTCAATGAAAGAAAAGGAAGAGCTCAGAGTCTTTAAATAAAATTTCAACTGCTGCAAATTTTTGAATGTGCTGCTGACTTTTGCATATAAAGTTACTCGTCAATGGAGATCTTTATGAATTTGAAGAGATTAGTATTAAAAACGTGGAACAAGAATTAAATAGAGACATTTCAAACATAAAACCAGATCTAAAAAGTTATGTTCATGAAAACAACATTAAGTTATCATTTAAAATTAGAAACCATTTTCTAATGTCTAATATCTAAATTCTATGCAAATTTAAATTTTAATATCATCCCTAATACTTTGTGTTTTTATTCATTCCTTCCACAAATACGAGTTGAGAGTCAGGCAATATTCTAGCTCCAGGAAATACATCACTGAACAAACAGACAAAAAAATCCCTGTCCTTAGGGAGTTGACATTCTAGTAGAAAGAAGCAAAGAATAAATAATAATATAATAAATATAGCATGTCAGGAGATGAGTACTATGGAAAAAATTGAGCAGAGTGAAAAAGACTGAGAAAATAAGGTGGTCAGGGCAAGCCTTATTAAGATGGCAACGCTGAGCAAAGATTTGGAGGAGGTAAGAAGATAAGCCTTGCAGGCACCTGGAAAAGTATTCAGGCAGCGGAAAGAGCAAGTGCAAAGGCCCTGGGGCAGGGCAAATTTGGCACATTCAAAGGACAGGAAGGAGGCGTTCGTGGCTGGAGAAGAGTGAGTAGTAGATGAGATCAGGGAGGTGATGAAGACCAGATTGCCAGGGGCTTGTAGACACTTTAAGAATGTTTCTCTTGACTCTGAGTGAATGGAGGAGCCATGTGGGATTTGAAGCAGAAGAATGACATGCGATTTATGCTCTTCAAGGCTCACTCTGGCCATCGTAGTGAGAAAGCCTGAAGGGGGGAAATAGGGGACTGGTTAGGGGCTGCGATGAGACTCTAAGAGAGAGGGGATCACGGCTGGAACAAAACGGTAGCAGTGAAGGTGGCCAGTTTATGAATGTACTCCGAAGGCGGAGGGGGAGGGATTTTCTGGCGCAGGATACGTAGAATACGTGCGTGCATACTGCACACTACACATGTGATGATGCGGAGGAAGGTGCCTCCGGAGGTTTCAGCGTGAACAGCTGGGAGGATAAACAAGACCTTACCTGAGCTGGGGCAGAATAAGTTGGTGATGGTGATGGGAACACCAGGTGCTTGGATACTGATGTGCTATTTTTGAGATACGTACTGAGCATCTAAGAGCAGGTGTCAAATAGGCAGTTGGATATAAAAGCCTTGTGTTTAGGGGGATTTTATTTTATTTTTCATCATAATAATATAATGTGACACAATGTAATGGGCTTTCCACAGTCATATCTCTTTCTTTCTCTCTTTCTCTCTGTCTCTCTCTCGCTCTTTCTTTTTTTCCTTCCTTCCTTCCTTCCTTTCCTTCCTTCCTTCCCATCCATCTATCTTAATCCCCTCAAGGTTACCCCAGCATGCCATCAATGTCATCTTCTTCTGTGAAAAATTTCGGGAAGCGTGGTCCTAGCAGCAAACACCTCTGGCCCAGGCAGCCAGGAGCCCTCAGCTCCAGTTCTGCTCTGTGTGTGGAGCTGATCAGTGGGTGGGCACTGCCTTGGCTGAACCTGCTGTTTCTGGAGCCATCTATTCTGACTGGCCAGAGCCAGGTCCCCGCCAGCTGTTCAGTATGTTGAACATTACCCCTGATTGTGGCAGAAAGGGTGCATGCTCTGGAGTCAGGAGGAGCTAGTTTTGCGTTGGCTCGGCCTCACACTGGCCGTGTGACAGCTGGGAACATTGCTCTGGTCTGCCAGTTCATTGGGTGTTGCCACTCAGCTTGGGACCCCCCTTTCTGTGTTTGGGAACCCATCAAGTGACTCTTGGGTGGAGCCAGTGTCCACCGAAGGTGCCCTGCCCCCTGGCATTAAGGTGTAGGTGCACGGCCCACACACCCTCAGATGAAACCTCATGGGAATCTGGATTTTAACTTTAAGGTAGGGATATAAAGGCATGGGAAGAGTTTGAAATTCAGCTGGGCAGTGGCCAAAGTGGCATCCAAGGTCCAGTGCAGTGGTGTCCTGTCAGACTCTTCCTGGTGTGGTCTTGGCCCTGATTCTGACCATCTTGGTTCATGCATGTTTTCTAAGCTCCCCGTACAGTCTTTCTCCAAAATTCCTTCTCTGTTTAAGTTAGCGAGAGTCAATTTTCGTTGTTTGCAGTCACGAATGCTGACTGATCCACTAACCTAGGGCAGCCTACTTACCTCCTCGGAGGCTCAGTGTGCTCTCCTATAAGATGTAGATAATATGCATTGCACAGAATTAAATGAGACTATAGTTTCAAGCACCTAGCATAGTAGTTGGCAAACAGTAGACACTTAAACAATATTGTTTAATACTTCCCAATAATAAAATCTCTTTCCCTTGGCTGGCCTTAGTGGCTTCATCTTGGAAGTGGAGATGACAGGGAATGCTAATTCATCTCATTCTCTTTAAATCTCTTAAGAGGCCAGCAGACTGGTTCATACTGTCACAAGACACGGGCCTGCTTAAAAGGCTAGGGAATTGGGAACAGGGCGAAATTAGGGCAGCCGAGGGCTTGCTGGTGTCAGGAGGAGTCTCATTAGCGAGTCCATAACTCAGCAGATCGTAGTGTGTGTGCCCCTGATTCCTGAGCTTTCTGCAGTGCGGGGGCTGCGGCCTCATCCATCAGCTACCACGTGCACGCAGACAGGAGCGACCGCAGTGCCATCTGAGTCAGCCACGGAGCGGTTAGTTCTGGGACGGAGGCTGAGGCAGAGTGAGGTGTCAGTTCCACGAGCACCTGGCGTCTCCAAGGCTGAACTAGCAGGGGACTGTCAATCTCCAGGCAGAAAAACAAGAGACAGAAAGGAGAAGAAACAATCAAGAATCAGACAGCAGCAAGAGAGAGGGAGCGAGAGGCTGGGGGACTATTTCAGGTTATGTTTGATAAATTACCTGCCTGTCCCGGCCCCTCATAAAGGAGGTGCTGCAGAGTTGATGTTTGCATTTGACAACTCACCAAGACGACGGCAGGCTGCAGGGATAAGACAGACCAGGGCTGAAGGAGGGAGCTGTATGCTTTCAGAGCAGGAGCCCATGCGGGGGTCTGTGTCTGTCGGTCACAGGTTCGCATGCGGCCAGCCATGCCGTATTGCACACACGGAAATGTCTGTGCACACAGGGATCGAGAGAGTTGTGCTCATTCCTATGCACACAGGCGCACAGACAGCACGCAGGCACATCCCACCATGCTCCCACACACTCCACAGCAGGCCCTTCCCCACCAGGTCGCGTTCGAGGCCCAGACCCATTCCTTGGCTGCAGCGCTCTCTCTGGATAGCTGTGAGCAGACGCCCAAGCTGAGAGTAGGCACCTTAATCGTCAGGGAGGTAAAATGGGGGCATGGCGATTTTCCAGAATTAAGCTGCACCCTCCTGCATCTTGCCTGGATCTTTGTACTGCCCTAGGGAACCCCTGAGGCCTATTCAGCAAGGATAATTAATTTAATTAACAGCCTTCTGTGAAAGTGGTAAGATTGTTGTAGCAAAGATGCTTCTAAATGGGGTACCTCGGTCTGGCTGGATGCACAGCTGCTGCCCTTTCCTGCATTTCCCGGCATCTCACCCACCTCCCCTCCTTCCTAAAACAGAACTGTCTGGGCACAGGTGGAGCACCCCGGATTCTGTCTGTAACATGGGGATGATAGCACCCACTTTTGTCCGCCTCCCCGGTTGCTAACAAGATTAAAATGAGATTATATCCATGAAAGTGTTCTGCATTCTGTCAGGTATCATGGGGACACACTGGTTTGCTATTAAGAGAAGCTACTGGTTGTCACACAAATTTGGAAGACCTCAGCTGGAGTCCCCACTCTCTTGGTATGCGACCTTAGGCAGAGTGCCTAACCTCTGCTCCCTGGTTTTCTGATCTGTGAATTGGAGATGATACATCTGCTATGGTCTGAGTGTGTGTGTCCCTCAAAAATTTGTATGTTGAAATCCTAACTCTCAAAGTGACAGTATGAGGAGGTGGGGCCTTTAGGGATGATCGGGTCATGAGGGGGCGGCCCTCCTGAATGGGATTAGTGCCCTCAGACTAGGTCTCGAGAGACCCTGTTTGCCCTCTCGCTCTCTGCCGTGTGAGGACACAGAAGGCACCATCTGCGAGCCAGAAGGCAGGCCCTCGCCAGACACCAAACTTGCTGGTGCCTCGACGTTGGACTTCCAGGCCTCCAGAATGGTGAGAAATACATTTCTGTTGTTATAAGCCACCCAGTATATGGCACTTTGTTACGGAAGCCCAAATGAATGAAGACAGACACCTACCCTCTTCTGCTGTGTTGTACTTGCGCAGTTCAACCACACAGGCAACAGAGCATGTCAGACTGCACTGTTATGCTAATGGTGGGACCTGGAACACCTGACCCACCCCGGGAGTGTGGGGGTGCTGGAGATGACTAGGGATTGGGATGACAATAGGGGTGCTGGCAATCTAAGGTTTTAGGGGGCCCAGTGCCCAACAGAAGCCATACTCTTCTAGTGAAATATTCTAGAAGTCTAGTGACAACTAGCCCCTGACCTGCTAGTCTTTTCCCTGGACCTTATGACCAGAAGGGTACAGGCTAGGTGTTTCTTCTAGAGATGTTTCTTCTAGAAAGCCCACCAATGTCATGAACTTTATAACAAATCCAGTCTTTCTCTTTTCTTCCTTTTCCATAAGTCTTGGAGATTCCCTACAAATAAAGTACCAGAGACCCTGAACATTTTTCAGGAATACTTACCCTAGTGCTAGGCACAGTGGCTCACACCTGTAATCCCAGCACTTTGGAATGTCGAGACAGGAGTATTGCTTGAGGCCAGGAGTTCAAGACCAGCCTGGGCAACATAGCAAGACCCCGTCTCTACCAAAAAAACAAATACTCACCCTAAAGCCTTCTTACATCTCCACATTTTCAATTGCACGATGCCATGTAGCCGCTGGCTAAGAAGCTTGCCACTGTTCACCAGCCTCACAGCATGCGGGGCTCACTTCCCTGCCTCTGCAAAATGGCAAATGGTTACATGTGCAGGACCTTTGGGGACACTCACAGATGATTGAAATGGAAATGTTAAATCCAGGAATGCCATCTGCAACCCCAAGTCCAGATGGGAATCAGAGGCCTTGGCTTGAACAGGTCTCAAACCAAGACATCACACAGACCCCAAGATCACATCCCTGGACTAGGAATCTGATGTGCCCTCTGCTGTCTTCTGGGCCTCTGTCTACCTTTCTGACCAATGGGACTAACCTCTGTGCAATGGGAATGCCCTGGGAGGGCAAATGACATGGTGTGTCAGAACTCCAGGGGCCCCAGCTGGCTTTTCCTGGGCTTCATGAGAGCATGAGAGCAGGGCAGGTGGAGAGGCCATGGCCCACACGTGGCTGGGCGGGCTGGGGAGGAAGGGAAGGATGTGCTGACCCGTTCCAACCTCCTCTGTGCTGTGGCAGCCAGATGTGGGGCCCGGCCAGGGGTTCCTTCTGCTCTCTTCCCCGAGCCCTGCCTACCCAGGTGCCGCTGATGGCTGGGGTCGGGGAGAGGAGACCCCTGAGCCACAGAGGGACAGCAGGAGCGCTACCTCACATCTCTGGCACACGTGCTTCCTTCCCATGGGGGAAGATGGTCCCAGCATTTGTTCTTCCCTGAAATGCTTGTTGAGATCAACACGCAGGCAGGCCCAGAGGGGAGCCATGTAATGGAACACTGTCTTCCAAGTTCCGAGCTGTCTCCCAGGACTGCAGAAGGCCGGCTGTGGCTGCCTGCCCAGCGAGAGCCCCGCGTAGATTTCTGCAGTATTGTTGGGATTTTCACCATCAGGATCAACTTGTTCCTCATCTGGTAGACAAATAAATCTCTCAAGAGACCAAAAAAAAAAAAACATGTGTTGTGGTAGGAAGAACACTGAACTTGGAGAAGGAATCACAGGCTCTGGTAGACCTCAGCCACTAACCGGCTGCATTAATGATTCCTGATCTGTAAAACAGGGGCAGGCAGTATCTGCTCTGCTTGCTTCGTGGGCTCAGATGAAATAAAGGGTGCAACGTCATTTTGAACAGGAAGAGAAGACACCAACAGTGAACACCTACTGTGTGCCAGGTGCTTTACCAGAAGCATCTTTACAGACGCTGTCAAACTAATCCTCTCGGCAGCCTGTAGGTGGCTATTGTTTCCCCATTTTACAGATGAGGGCATGAGCCTTGAAGAGATTAAATAATATGCCCCAAGTCTCACAGTCCATTAATGGTGAAGCTACCATCTAAGACCTGCAGCCTCAGCCTCGGCATCTCCTGGAGGCTGTAAGCAATGCAGGCCCCACAGCAGACCAACGAATGAGTCTGCATTTAACAATATCCCCAGCTATCTGCTCTAGGCCATGTTGATTGTTTTCCTAAGTATTCAAATGCAAGCCCAAATGTAAGGTGCTATCAATAATATAATAATAGCATAATCACTCAGGGGGCAAACTCTCCCTCCTGTAGGGGTTCTGGAGAAACTCTTGTTCCTGTTTCTTGGGATCAAATCCTACTCTCAGAAAGTCAGAAGCCACAGGCCCAACTGGGTTGCCCTGCAGGACACACTGGGACAACCTGGGAAAGACACTCATCCACCCTGCCCCACCTGGCGCCTGGGGCTGGTTCTTCCCTGGATGAGGCAGAAGAAATCCTGCCTCGTTAGTTTGGGAACTTGCTTCCCAGAGTTCTCTAAAGTTCTCTGGTTGGAAAGGCTGTGCCAGTTCCTGGGGCCCAGGAAGGCTTTGAAACATTTTCCCTCTGCATTTAATGCTACCGGCCCCCCACGGGGTGGTGATTGGTTGCAGGGCCCCTTCTAGCTTAGGTATAGAAGCCGCTCCCGCCAGGGCGCTCCGTAAGTGACTTGATCTCAGTGCTGGCTCACAGCAGAGCTGTCAGAGTTGCAGCTGCCTTGGCCATGAGCAACCCCCTCATGGGAGCTTTCCAAGTCATTTAGCTCCGCTGCAGACTCAGAGCAAAATTAACGAAGTCTCCTGTGGGCCGTCAAAGCTCTCCACGCGCCCAAGCACTCCGGCTCACTGTCATTCAACAGATAGCCAGTGGGGAGCCGGGACCTGGGCTCACCCTCCCTGCCCATCACACCACACGCACAGGGAACAGCATCTCCCTCCAGTGCCACCACTGGGCTGCTCCCTGGAAGAAGCCAGGGTGAACCTGGAGTGACACGCCTTCCCTGTGATGTTTGTGCAGGGGTGCTCAGTGCTGAGGGACAGCAGCCACAGAGTACTGCAGACACCAGGACGTGCCAAGCGGCTGGGCACCTCAGCCGCCTCCCACCAGAAGCTGGCTCCTTGCGGGGCTGGGCCAGGCAGGGTCATCCAGGGGGTGGCTGGTGGCAGATGCCCAGTGGTTAAGTGCCCAAGCCTTGGAGTTGGACAGACTTGGGTTCAAGTACAGGCTTTCATCGTTATTACCTGTATGGCTTTGGGCAAGATGGTTAACTTCTCTGAGCCTCAGTTTCCTTACCTGGAAAATGGAGATAATAATGCATAGTAATACTTATCTCAGCTAATGAGAATTTAATGAGAATGTCAATGAATGTTAAGAGTTTAGCAGATGCTTGACAAATAATAAGTACTTAATAAATTATAGCTGTCATTATTCAGTAGGCCTGCTTCTGTTGCAGAGTATACGACCTGAAAATAAACTTAAGAATACAGAAAAAAGAATAAATAAATGAATATAGTTGTCTTTCAATGTTCTTGTCCTGAGAACCTATTGTGGGCAGGGGTCTTAGTCAATGCGGGTTGCTATAACAAAAATCCTGCAAACTAGAGAGCTTATAAACAATAGCATTTATCTCTCATGGCTCTGGAGGCTGGAAAGTCCAAGATTGAGGCACCAGCAGATTCGGGTCTTGGGAGGGCCACTGTCTGGTTCACAGGTGGCGTCTTCTTGCTGTGTCCTCGCCTGGTGGAGAGGGTGAGGGACCTCTGTGGGATCCCTTTTGTAAAGCCCTAGTCCCATTCATGAGGGCTCCACACTCCCAAAGGCCCCACCTCCTGAT
>RJWJ010019196.1:0-30547 GCA_004363605.1 Indri indri | reverse complement strand
CAGCAACCTCAACCTCCTGGGCTCAAGCAATCCTACTGCCTCAGCCTCCCGAGTAGCTGGGACTACAGGCATGCGCCACCATGCCCGGCTGATTTTTTCTATATATGTATTTTCAGTTGTCCGTATCATTTCTTTCTATTTTTTAGTAGAGACGGGGTCTTGCTCTTGCTCAGGCTGGTCTCGAACTCCTGAGCTCAGAACGATCCGCCCGCCTCGGCCTCCCAGAGTGCTAGGATTACAGGCGTGAGCCACCGCGCCCGGCTAGACACATTTATTTTAAGATTACATTTTATACCACTCAGTAGATAGAAAGTCAGTTTATGGAAAATACTTATGTTTATTTTAAAAATTGGATATGTTTAAATATTAACAAAGTGTTAGTGAGGTACTGGAAACTGAGACTTTATCCTCAAAGTAATCAGAAGGAGGGCCACTTAAACTTCTGTCTCTCATACACTTCACTGGAGCTTAGTGCTTCCTTTGTAACTATAACTCTTTTTTAGTAGTTGTTTCAATATTGATTGAGATGCCTATAATGTGCTTAGTGTACCTACCACAAGGTACTGTGGAAGATATTAAAGTTTGAAATATGATGTTCTGTCATGAAGAGGTTTACAGTTGGATTTGGTTGACAGTCCATTTTTTCAGCTGAAAAAAATGATATACTTCTGTGTATTAAGTAGTAAATGGCATGGGTGAAGCTTACGAGTTTCGGAAAGGAAGGATCCAGTGTTGAAGAGAATAAAAGAAAGATCTTCTTGGGGGTGAGACCTATAATGGATCCTGAAGATGGGAAAAGGGGTGGAGGGTGAAGTCATTTCTGATCAGAAAGAATGAATGAGCATTATTTGCAGAACAATGAGGAAATTGGCTTGGGTGGAATCTTGTGTTGGTATAAATTGGAGTAGTTTGAAAGTATCTGAACCAGTGGATTAATATGATCTGTCTTTTGTGATAAGATTTAAAGTCAGTGCTTTGAAGTATAGTATGTCTAAAGGAGTCAGTTCTAATTATGAAAGGTCTTGGATATTTAAATTGTGCAAATAAAATGTCATTAGAGAGGTTGAAACCTTTGTCCTTCCAAGAAGGTTACATATTTTCTCATTGGGACAATGAAATTTAAGTTGTATAACTGTTTCTGTTACTGCATAGTGTGTTGCCAGTGTTCTGACTAGGATAAGATTTACCCTTTGTTTTGGTGGGTAATGTAAATTTAGGCTGGCAGCACATGGTAATATTTTCTTACCCAACACAAAATAACCCACTTTAAAAAGGTACGTAAATATATTAATATATATAATGGCTTTCTTTACTTATTGTGGTGCTCAACTACTTTGGAGCCTTTTTGGTCATTTGTTAAGAGTAATGTTTTTGTTTTTAATTTCTTAATAAAAATTTTCTAATTTACTGTGTCTTTTACTTACAAAGTAATGTGTGCTGTTTGAAATTTAACTAGCGTATATTTAATGTTACCTTTAATGAATTAAATTAAATATTAAGACTTCCACATTTACCTTTCAGTAACCATTTAAAACTTGTTTCAGCATTTTAAAGAGAAGTTAGGGAGATAGATTAAAAACAGACTCTGCAGCAGATGTTGTTAGTGATACATATTTTGTCACAAGAAATTAGAATATTTTGTTAATGTTTAAGATTGTTTTGGGGGACCTGGCATTTTTAGAAACTTCTCCTCCCCCCCCCCCGCCCCCCCAGCTAGTCACTGCTAAAATTCTATCTTCGTTTCTTTTTATTTTATTTAGAACTTTACCAGTTAACAGATCTATTGGCATGGCATCAAAAGATATATTTACCACATGTACACATTATTCAGTACTATGGTAAAGGAGATTATTATCTCCTTCATTTATTTATCTTCATAGCACTTTCCATTGTTTCTCCAGTGACGGAATTGCACCATTTATTGTTTAGCACTTGGGGGAATATATACCTGTGGATTTTGTTTTTTTGAGCCAAGGTCTCTCACTCTGTTCCCTGGAGTAAAGTATAGCTCACTGCAGCCTCCAACTCCTGGGGTCAAGTGATCCTCCCGCCTGAGCCTCCCAAGTAGCTGGGACTACAGGAACATGCCACCATGCCTGGCTAATTTTTAAAATTTTTTGTAGAGATGGGGTCTCTCTTTGTTGCCCAGGCTGGTCTCAAACTCCTGGCCTCAAGTGATCCTCCCACCTCAGCCTCCCAAACTGCTGGGATTACAGGCTAGAGCCACCGCACCTGGCCATCCTGTGGGTATTTTAAAAGTGGCTACTAGAGAAAGAAGAGTTGACAGTACTGTGTGATGATAAGGCACTGGACGAGGAGTCTGGAGGCCTGCATTCTAGTCCTGGCTCTCCCCTGTGTTATGTAACCTTGGAATTCAGGAAACCAGAGTTTTAGAATCTGTAAGACTTATTCATACCTAGTCTTGGAAGTTATACAACTTCTGTTGGTTAAAAAGCAAGTCACAGGGCCAGTCCAGATTCAAAGGAGGGGACTGCACAAAGATGTGAATACTAGTAGGTGCAGTTCATTAAGGGATCATCTTTGGAGATTAGCTGCACTACAGAATCTACAAATCTATAACTTGCATAGTAGATATAAAACTTCTAAAAAACAATTGTATTCAAATCTTATAATCTAAGCTGATTTTCATAAAATTTAGCTACCTTTATATTTTTATGTCCCTATAAAAGCTTCCCGAGTACTCTGTAAATTTATTTATGTTTTCCTTTGAATTGTATCTCAGATACAGATTTTGTTTGTTTTATTATGAAAAATGCTGAACAAGCAGAAAAGATGAAAGAATTTCACAGTGAACACCTAAATATCTACCACTTAGATTCTATAATTAACATTTTTCTTTATTGGATTACCACATATCTATCCATCATCAATCTATCTTTTTGTGAATTTAAAAATAAGTTTCAGGTACTCAGAGCGTTAAATTATTATACTTTTTCCTTCCAATTAATATGTTATCTGTTCTTTTTCCATTTCATATCTTTTTATAGTTATTGCTATTAATATTTTAATATGTGAAGTTTTAAAGGTTATTACAGCCTGATAATTAAGAGTACTTGACATTTCATTGAATGGCTGGACCACTGTTTTTCACCTCACCACTACTGGACAATTAAGTTGCTTTCCAATTGAGAAAATGAACCAAATGAAATATTAGGCTTATTGTCTAAAATTGGTTATATGCAAAGTTTATCCCACCCATCTAATTCACAACCTTAAGTGAGAGTTGAAACTGATGAAGTGACAGGGAACCAAAGTAGTTGGAAGAAATAAAGATTGACTTCATTCCTGATTGACTTTGAAACTGCATCAGGAGCAAAAAAGGAAGTTAGAAAAAAATGTAATTTTCAACTATGATGAAACATTTTTGTTGAGTAAATTTTCATTTTTGCAAGTATTCTGACAGTTATTCTTCTCATATGATAGGGCTTAGTAAATTCCTTATTTAAAGTTTACCTTCAAGTTATTGGCATGTTAGAAACCTTTGGTGTTAAGTACAAGTAGAGCTAGATAATGTATATTATATTCCCTATAAATTTTATTCCTACTTTTTGTGGAACTCCTCTTTGAACTCTAGTAAGGTGTAACCACTTGCTGTATCGTATACTTAATTACGTAAGTAGTAGTTTCTTCAAACTTTTCTCCTAGTTTGAGCATAATCAGCTAATTAGTGTTATTCAAACAAATTGAATTCTATGTTAGGGATACAGAGTCTCGTAGAAGATAATTTATCTGAGTCTTCGTACATTGAGACAGGATTATACTTAACCCATCAAGGCAGTTGAGTCTCTTGGTTTATTAAAAGATTTTTTCAGAGAAAGTAATTCTTGATTGCCAACATTCATTTTTCGTTTACTGCTTTAGTGTAAAAAAAAAAACACACACACACAACTTATCTAACCTACATTCTTCATGTTATAGATTCAGTACATTTCTTGTTGTTTACCCTCTATGGAAACAGATGGTTACTATTTTTCATTTAGTAACTTCAGATACTTGAAATCTAGTATTTGTCTTTTTGGCTTTGCTATGCTTGAATTAAATTATTTACGTAATAAAAACTTAACACACTGACTGCCACACAAAAAAAACCAGAGTGTAATTTAAAGGTAAACATAAATAGAAAAATGAAATTTATCGATTTCTATGTGTTAATCCTCGTTTTTAGAATTACATTGTCAATATTAATTGTAACAATAAGAAGATCAACGAGTAAGATTTTATGTATGCTTCATGCGGCCCCGGAGTCAAACCTAGAGTGAGTTAAATACAACTCCCATGGCAATTAATGTGTTAAATGGAGCTTTCTACCCATGAAAAAGATGCTCTCTGAGTATTCTTAAAATATGTTTCTGGCCTACGTTTGGTCATATTTGTGTGTGCATGTATTCGTTGTCTTAGTGAGTAGTTAGGTAATTTTAACTATATTGCTTGATTGTTTGGACCATCTTTAGTCTTTAGAACATATATCCAAGTATCAGAGCCGTCCACAAATATATTATAGCCAATCTCCTCACTAGCAAAAATGGTCTAGATCTGATCTGCTTTTGAATACGTAGATTTACTTTGGGAAAGACATGAAGAATCTGATCTGGGCTCTGATCATCTCACTTTTGGATGATCCCTAGAATGTTAGATTGATCTTGGGATTAATTAATTTATGAGTCTGAGGCTGATGTTAGGTGGTCCTAAAAGATTGCATAGTCTGCAGTGAAGCGGGCTCTAGAACGTTCCAGGTATTCTGCAATTGAAAATTACTACTTGGATCTCTCACATATATGGATCTTCCTGAGCCTGTCTGAAGAGAATAGAATAGTGGAGGAAAGGAGAATTAAATGTGCCCTATCATGTTTACTTCAGTGTTAACCTTTCATACTTGGTTCCTATTCACAAAGCACAACAAAATTCCATACTAGGAGTACATGGGTACTCCTTTAAATATTGAAGATGGTTTACTTTGACCATAAGAATGTTTGATGTTTGGAGTTCAGTCAGTACTGTGGTAGTGGCTGCTGCTTTGTTTTTTTCAAAGTCAGTGAAAACTTTTTTTTTAAAAAAGAGTTGGGGTCTGACTATGTTGCCCTGGACTCAAGCAATCCTCCTGCCTCAGCTTCCTGAGTAGCCAGGACTGCAGGCAAATGCTACCGTGCTGGCTCAGTGAAAACTTTTAATACAGGTATAATATAGTTAAATCATGTTTATTATGTATTTTCTCCAAAATTTAACTGAAACACATTTGCCTGTTTCATCAGTGCATCATTTATGCACTAATGATTCTTGACCATGAGGAACCCACAGTGAACATAGAAACAGGTCAGTTCCAAAGCCAAGAGTAAATTTAGTTGTAGACCTTTAATTGATTAATTATAGCAGAAACAGCATTAAATGAGGAAAAACCCTTTTCATATGGAAATACAGTTGACCCTTGAATAACACGAGTTTGAACTGTATGGGTCCACTTATATGTGGATTTTTTTTCAATCAAACATGTACTCGCAGGATGCCAAACCTGTGTGTATTGAGTACTGATATATGTGGGTTCTGCAGGGCCATTCACAGGATTTGAATGCACGGATTTTGGTATATGCAAGGGTCCTGGGACCAATCCCATGTATACCGAGGGAAGAATGTCGATGTCTTTGTAAAGGTCTACCTTAAAGTTTCCAAGTTCTGTTATTTAACTCGCTTTAGTTTCTACATTTAACTTTTCTTGTAGCCTAATTTTCATAAATTAGAAAATGACAGTTTGTATTTAACATAAAGTTTTCAAAAATCAAAAGGTTTATGTGTGTGTGTTTTGGGCTGTTTGTTTGTTTTTTGTTTTGGTGCAGGATCATTTAAAACGCCTTGCAGCCAGGAATAGCTGCCTCTAAATTTCTATATAGGAAGGGCTTAGGGATGGCAATTTGGGTGTGGGAGTGTGTCTTGAAGATTAGTTTTGAAACTGATCTTGAATAAAAAGCACATTGTTTTCAGTCATAGTGTATGGTCCTAGATCATTCAAAACAGCAAACTTCTCTAAAAATGGTCTTATTCATATATAATGCATATATAACACAATTGAAAAATAATAGTTGTCCACATCAAATACAGGCATACCTTGTTTTATTGTGCTTCACTTTATTGGGCTTCACAGATACTGTGTTTTTCACAAATTGAAGGTTTGTAGCAACCCTATGTCAAGCAAGGTTATAGGCCCCATTTTTCAGCAGCATATGCTTACTTCCTGTCTCCATGTCACATTTTGGTAATTCTTGCAATATTTCACACTTTTTCATTATTATCATATGGTGATCTATGATCAGCGATCTTTGATGTTAGTGTTCTAATTGTTTTGGGGTGCACCACAAACCACACCCATATGAGATGGCGAACTTAATCGATAAATGTTGTGTGTGTTCTGACTGCTCCACCTTTACTGGCTGCCTGTGACCCTCTCTTTCCTTCTCCTCAGGCCTCCCTGTTTCCCTGAGGCACAACAGTATTGAAATTAGGCCAGTTAATAACCCAACACTGACCTCTAGGTGTTGAAATTAAAGAAAGAGTCGCATGTCTGTTACTTTAAACCAGAAGCTAAGAAATGATGAAGCTTAGTGTGGAAGGCATGTCGAAAGTTGAGATAGGCTAAAAGCTAGGCATCTTGTACCAAGCAATGAAGTTGTAAATGCAAAGGAAAAATTCTTGAAAAGTGCTACTCCAGTAAACATTTGAATGATATGAAAGTGAAACAGCCTTATTGCTGATGTGGAGAAAGTTAGAGTGGTCTGGATAGAAGATCAAACCAGCCGAAACATTCTCTTAAGCCAAAACCTAATCCAGAGCAAGGTCCTAACTCTCTTTAATTCTATGAAGGCTGAAAGAGGTTAAAGAAGCTGCAGAAGGAAAGCTTGAAGGTGTTAGAGGTTGGTTCATGAGATTTAAGGAAAGAAACCGTATCCCTAACATAAAAGTGCAAGGCGAAGCAGCAAGTGCTGATGGAGAAACTGCAGCAAGTTATCCAGAAGATTTAGCTAAGATGTGAAGGTGTTTACACTAAACAATAGTTTTTCAATGTGGATGAAAGAACCTTCTATTGGGAGAAGATGCCATCTGGGGATTTCATAGCTAGAGCGGAGAAGACAATGCCTGCCTTCAAAAGATGGGCTGACTCTCTTGTTAGGGGCTAATAGAGCTGATGACTTTAAGTTGAAGCCAGTGCTCATTTACTGTTCTGAAAATCCTAGAACCCTTAAGAGTTATGCTAAATCTGCTCTGTATGTGCTCTAGAAATGGAACAACAAAGCCTGGATGACAGCACATCTATTTATAGTATTGTTTACTGAACATTTTAAGCCTACTGTTGAGACCTGCTGCTCAGGAAAAAAAGATTCCTTTCAAAATACTGCTCATTGACAACACATCTAGTCACCCAAGAACTCTAATGGGGATGTTAAAAGGAGATTACAGTTATTTTCATGCCCGCTAATACAACATCTATTCTGCAGCCCATGGGTCAAAGAGTCATTTTGACTTTCAGGTCTTATAACTTAAGAAATATGTTTCATAAGGCTGTAGCTAGCTGCCATAGAAGTGAATTCTCTGGTGGATCTGGGCAAAGTAAATTGAAAACCTTCTGGAAAGGATTCACCATTCTTGATGCTATTAAGAGCATTCATGATTCATGGGAAGAGGTCAAAATATCAACATTAAAAAGAATTTGGAAGAAGTCGATTCCAACCCATCATGGATGACTTTGAGGGGTTCAATCCTCAATGGAGGAAGTAACTGCAGATGTGATGGAAATAGCAAGGGAACTAGAAGTGGAGTCTGAAGATGTAACTGAATTAATGTAATCTCATGATAAAACTTGAACGGATGAGGAGTTGCTTCTTATGGATTAGCAAAGAAAGTGGTTTCTTGAGATGGAATGCACTCCATCTGAGAAGGTGGTGAAGATATTGTGAACACTGTTGAGATGACAACAAAGGATTTACAATATTGCATAAACAGTTGATAAAGCAATGTCAGGGTTTAAGAGGCTTGACTTCAATTTTGAAAATTCTACCGTGGGTCAGATGCTATCAAACTGTATCACATGTTACGGAGAAATGTTTCATGAAAAGAAGAGTCGATTGATGTGGCACACTTTACTGTTGTCTTATTTTAAGAATTGCCACAACCACCCCCACCTTTAGCAGCTACCACCCTGGTCAGTTAAGCAACCATCAATGTTGAGGCAGGACCTTCTACCAGCAAAAAGGTCATGACTCACTGAAGGCTCACATGATTATTAGCATTTTTAGCAATAAAGTGTTTTCGAATTAAGGTATGTGCATTTTTTATACACGATGCTGTTGCACACTTAGTAGACTACAGTATCATGTAAATATAACTTTTATATGCACCAGGAAACCAAACAATTTGCGTAACTTGCCTAGTAGTAGTCATATTTGCTTTATTGCAGTGGTCTGGAACTGAATCTCAGTTATCTCCGAGGTATGCCTATATATACTTTGTCACTTGAAGAAAAATTGCTATTCTTTGGGTATTTTTGATGGGCTGGTAGAGATAATGGGGGGGGGGTAAAGTCACCCATTAGCTCCACCATTGGCAGTAATCCATTTTGCTCCTTATTTATGTTGCCACTGCCTTATTTAAGCTACGATTACTTCTAACCTACACAGTTCAAACAGCCTCTTGTCTGTTGCCCTGCTTCTAGTCTCATCTCTCTCAAACCCATCCTTTGCCTTAAATTTATCCTCTAGTTAGCCACCGGAGGGTGAGCCCTTGAATTGCAAATTTGATCTGGCCATCCTACTCCTGTCCTCCAATACAGTGGTTTTTGGAATGAGATGTGTAAGATGATTTATTGGTAGCAAAGGAAAAAATATTTATGAATGAATGAAAGAAACAGGGTTTTGCTCTGTCACCCAGGCTGGAGTACAGTGGTGTAATCATTCATAGCTCACTGTAACCTCGAACTCCTGTGCTCAAGCAATCCTCCTGCATCAGCCTCCTGAGTAGCTGGGACTGTGTGTACATGCCACCACACTTGGCTAAATTTTTTTTTTTTTTTTTTTTTTTTTTTTTTAAGAGACAGGGTCTTGTTATATGTTGCCCAGGCTGGTCCCAAACACCTGACCTCAAGTGATCCTCCCATCTCAGCCTCCCAAAGTGCTGGGATTAAAGATGTGAGTGATCATACCTGGCCCAAAGTTTTAAATTTACTTTTTAAACCTAAAATAAAGGAAAGAAATTATGCTGTGCCAATATTGAATAGAAGGATTATCATGTACCTTCATTCAGCCTGTCTGATAGTCAACTCTCACTGGAGGAGGAGTGGGAGTTCTACATTACACGGGTTGAGGGTGGAACTCTCTTTCATTGAGTCTCAGTGTATTGAAGTATATTGCCATTCACCTGTACCTTGTTTTGTAAATTTATTGGTTATGTTACCTAATTCTCACAGAATAGATACATGGCTGAAAAAGATTTCTTCAAAGAAATGATAGATTTAAAATAATGTTGATAAGTCAAGCATGGGAGAACAATAAGAAAATATAGCGGCTGATCCTTCTAGTCTTAGTTGAAGCTCCTTGTCAATCACAATATATGCTTAAAAACAATGATCTAATCAAATCTGATAAGAAATCATCCTCTTCAAAGTCAAATTTATTGAGAAGACTTTTTTGAAATATAGATGAATCTTATCCTAAATATATATATATGTATATTTGCCTTAAGATGTTAACTAATGATTGAAAAAACAAAAAGGAATTTATTTGCCATGTCTGATAGATTCACCACTTCCGGTATCTATAAAATTTAAACATTCGAAGCATCTTTTTGGGGATTAATTCCTACTGGGAAAATAAGGTAATGTGTGGGAGTGTGTGCAAGTAATAAAAAATTTCGACCACAAGATTAAAATATTTGCTTCACTGGAAAGAAATAAATACGTAATTTTGAAGCATAAAAAAATCAATGGAAATATGAAGCTCTTGCTATCAGCCAGGCATCTAAGATATCATTTGTTATTCCACACTTATCAAATTCTATTTTTTACATATTTTATAATGATATAACATATTAGTATAATAGTATGTGTATAAACATATACATATAGTGGGAGTGTGGGCTCAACATTTCAAAACCTTTTTAAAATTGCCATGTAATACGTGTAACCATAATCCAGGTACAGAAAGAGAACATACTAGACACCCTCGAAGGTACTCCCTTCCCACTTGTGCTTTTTCCAGCTATTACCCTCCTCACATCTCCAAAAGTAATTAATATCTTGATTCGTGATATCATATAGTTTTCCCTGTTTTTTTTTTTTTTTTTGTTTTGTTTTGTTTTTTTTTTGAGACGGAGTCTCACTCTCTTGCCTGGGGTGAGTGCCGTGGCGTCAGCCTAGCTCACAGCAACCTCAAACTCCTGAGCTCAAGCAATCCTACTGTCTCAGCCTCCCAAGTAGCTGGGACTGCAGGCATGCGCCACCATGCCCGGCTAATTTTTTTCTATATGTATTTTTAGCTGTCCAATTAATTTCTTTCTATTTTTTTGGTAGAGACGGAGGTCTCGCTCTTGCTCAGGCTGGTCTCGAACTCCTGAGCTCAGAACGATCCGCCCACCTCGGCCTCCCAGAGTGCTAGGATTACAGGCGTGAGCCACCGTGCCTGGCCCAGTTTTCCGTTTTGTTTTTGTCTTTATATAAGTGGAATCATAAAGCATTTATACTTTTATGTCTGTTTTCTGTTTTTCAATATTATGTTTATGATATTCATGTGTGCAGCTGCAGTTCATTATCATTGCTAAATGGTATTTGGTTATATGAATATGCTGCAATCTAGTTCATTCTAATATTGATGGATATTTGGTTTATTTTCAATGTCTGACGATTACAGATAATACTGCTCTGATTCCTATATGTATCTCTTGGTACACATGTACACATTTCTGTTAGGTATAATCATAGGATTGGAATTTGTGGGTCACAGGGAATGCATATATTCCATTTTTATGGATAATGCTAAAGTTTTCCATAAAGATTGTACCAGTATTTAGTCCCACCAGGAGGTTTAAGAGTTCTTGTTCCACATCTTCATCAACACTTGATATCGTTAGTCTTTTTTTTTTTTTTTTTTTTTTGAGACAGAGTGTCACTCTCTTGCCTGGGGCGAGTGCCATGGCGTCAGCCTAGCTCACAGCAACCTCAAACTCCCGGGCTCGAGCAATCCTACTGTCTCAGCCTCCCGAGTAGCTGGGACTTACAGGCATGTGCCACCATGCCCAGCTAATTTTTTCTATATATATTTTTAGCTGTCCAATTAATTTCTTTCTATTTTTGGTAGAGACGGGGTCTCGCTCTTGCTCAGGCTGGTCTCGAACTCCTGAGCTCAGAACGATCCGCCCACCTCAGCCTCCCAGAGTGCTAGGATTACAGGCGTGAGCCACCGCGCCTGGCCTTCGTTAGTCTTTTTAATTTTAGCCATCTGGTGAATGTGTAATGGTTTCTTATTGTGGTTTTAGATTGTATTTCCTTTATTCTTTGTAAGGTTAAGCGCCTTGTCATATATTTATTGGCCATTTGGACATCCTCTTTTATAAAGTTCCTTTTCAAATCTCTTGTACATTTTTCTGCTAGACTGTCTTTTTCTGATTGATTTATAGGTATTCTTTATATATTCGGGATATTAGCCCCTTTTCAGTTATCTGTTCCAACTATGTTCTCCTACCCTAGCTTACCGTTTTTACTTTTAATGGCATCTTTTTATGAATAGACATTCTTAATTTTAAGATTCTTTTCTCAATAGTGATTTCTGTCTTGTTTAAGGAACTTCTGAAAGCTTTATTGTTTTGTCTTTCACATTTATATCTACAGTCCACCTGGAATTGATTTTTTATATGCTATGAGGTAAAGATCAGGTTTCATTTTTTTCCCCTTCATATGGAGATCCACTTGACCCAGCATTATTTATTGACATGACTCCCGTTTCCCCAGATGTCTAAAGTGCCACCTTTGATCTGTAGTTGAGTGGGTTTATTTTTAGATTCTCTTTTCAGTTCCATTGGTCCATTTGTCTATCCTTATCTTAATTACCATAGTTTTATAATAGATATTGATATCAGGTGGAACAAGTACTTCTACCTTTTTCCTAGTCTTCAAGAGAGTTTCACTTACTCTTGACCCTTTGCTATTGTATATAAATTTTAAAATCAACTTTTCAAATTCCATGCACACCACTATTGGGATTTTTTTTTTCTGTATTGCATTAAATTTTTACATCAATTTAGGTAAAAGTGATATCTTTTCATTGATTCTTCAATTTATGAACATGGTATAATCCTTTTATTATTTAGGTCTTTAATTTTTTTCAATAACTTTTTATAGTTTTATGTGTAGATGTCTTGAACACCTTTTATTATTTTTATTCCTAGGTGTTCATTATTTTTTAGTACTTCTGTAAATAGTATCTTGTTTTAAAATTTCTTTTTCTGTTTGTTGCTAGTATATGCAAATATAGTTGACTTTTATAAATTGACCCATTCCCATTAACCTTGCTAAACTCGTTTGTTAATTCTAATAAGCTATGTTTTTGAGATTTTTATATAAACAATCATACTGTCTGTGAATAATGATAGTTTTATTTTTTCTTTTCTAATTTTTATAGCTTTAATTTACTTCTCTTGTGTTATTGAACTGGGTAGGACTGCCAGTACAGAATAGTAATGATGAGAGTGGGCATCTGCTATGGTTTGAATGTTTGTCCACTCTGAAACTCATGTTGAAACTTAATCTCCATTTTAACAGTGTAAAGAAGGTGGGAAATCCGACTATGGTGTTTAAGAGGTGAGACCTTTGGAAGGTAATTAGAATTAGATGATATCATGAGAGTGGGGCATTAGTGACTTTATAGAAGGAGAAAGTGAGACTAAGCTAACATGTTAGGCTCCCTTGCCATGTAATACCCTGCACCAACTTTGGACTCTGCAGAGAGTCCCCACCAACAAGAAGGCCCTCACCAGATGTGGCCCCTTGACCTTGGACCACCTAACCTCCAGAACTGTAAGAAATAAATTTTGTTTCTTTGTAAATTACCGAGTCTCAGGTATTGATGTATAGCAATAGAAAGTGGACTAAGCATTCTTTTTTATTCCCTATCTTATAAGGAAAGCTTTTAATATTAAATATGATGTTTGCTGTAGTGTTGTTGTTGTTGTTGTTGTTTTGTGTATGTGCCTGTTCCAGTTACTATGACTGCATTACACATTACTCTTAGTGGTATAAAGTAATCACTTACTATGATCATGCATTCTGTGGATTAGGAATTAAGATAGGCACACAGGAAGGCTTGCCTCTGCTCTGTGTTGTCTGAGGCCTTGGCTGGGAGATGTGAAGGCAGTGGGGGAATGAATCATCTGAAGGCTCATTTACTCATTTGTCTGGTTGTTGATGCTTGCTCTTAGCAGGGGGGCTTCATTTCCTTTCCACCTGAGTACTTCATATGGTCTCCATATGGGCTGGTATGAGCTTCCTCACAGCATGGTGACTGGTTTCCCCTACAGCAAGCATTCCCAGAGAGCGCCAGACAGAAGCTATATCGTTTTCAGAACCTAGTCTCAGAAGACATATATATAACTTTTTTTTGCCATATTCTGATTGGAACAATTACAGGCTCCCACTCAGATACAGAAGGAGGGAACGTAGACCTGTTTGGTGAAAGGGGACTGTCTGTCAGTCACATTGTTAAGCATGTGGGATGGTATACATATATAAATGCACGCACATATTTATTTATGGATATGTGTGTCTTTCTTGCTAGAGAGAGAAATACAGATATATGATGTGCCACAGTGCCTTTTCATCAGGTTAGGAATGTTCCCTTCTATTATAGTATTTTAAAAGTTGTTGTTATGAATGGATGTTAAATTTTATTAAATGCTCTCTGTCTCTTGAAATAATATGATTTTATTTTTTGTTAATGTGATGAAATTTAGTGATTGAAATAAATTCAACTTGATTGTGACTTATCTTTTTTTTATATATTATTGCATTTGGTTTGCTGATATTTTCTTTACAAATTTTGCATCTTTAGAAGGTCTTCGAGGGTAAGGACCATCTCTTACATCACTTTTATGTTTACTATAGACTTAATATAGTGTTGTGAATATGATAGGTACTTAGAAAATAACTTTTTTTTCTGTCTCTCAGTCAATTCCTTATCTACAATCTCAGCTCCTTTACTATGGTGTTGGTGATTTTTAAAAATACAGTTTATTGTGGAAACCTTTGTAAAGGTTTTCTGAAAATGTAAACATATCTGTCCTTCAATGAATCTGTGACTGAGTAGTCTCATATTCTTCCTCAGAAGTATTATGTTTCTATTCTTACATGTTTTGATCATTTCTGTCAGCTTTAGGATCCTGTCTTAGTCCATTTGGTTGCTATAAAGAAATTATATAAAGAAAAGAGGCTTATTTGGCTCATGGTTCTGCAGGCTGTACAGGAAGCATGGCACCAACATCTGCTTCTGATGAAAGCCCCAGACTGCTTTCACTCATGGCAGAAGGTGAAGGGGAGCCAGCATTTGCAAAGATCACATGGTGAGACAGGAAGCAAGAGAGAGGGGGGAGGAGGTGCCAGGCTCTTTTTAACAACCAGCTTTCTTAGGAACTAATAGGGCAAGAACTCACTCATTACCATGAGGGTGTCATGAAGCCTCATGGCCCAAACACCTCCCATTAGGCCCCACCTCCAACATTGAGGATCAGATTTCAACATGAGATTTGGAGGAGTCAAACAAACCAAACTGTAGGGCACTCTCATTATAAATATGTAAAAATTTTATTCTCTAAAGCAAGAAGTACCAGAAAATTCCAGATTCTCTATTTGGAGGCTAAATAAAAACTTAAAGTTGTCCTCCTTAGTCCCTTCTTCTCTGTAACTATGGAGAAGTAGAGACATTAACATACCACTGACTCTGATTAGGGAAAAGATAGTTTCTCAGACTTATTAATAAAAATTACTTTGTCATTTGAGAAGAGAGAGTTTAAAAATTATTTTACATATTTTAAAATCATAAATATATACTTGCACATTTTAACAAATCAAAATTTGCACATGATAGCCCTTGTTAACAGTTTCATTTGTGTCTTTCCACATCAGGGTTTGAGAAACTATGGCATTTGTGTCAAATTCAGTGTTTGTTTTGAGACAGGGTCTTGCTCTATCTCTTGGGCTAGAGTCATCATAGCTCACTGCAGCCTCAAACTCCTGGGCCTAAGTGATCCTCCTGCCTCAGCCTCCTGAATAGCTGGGACTATAGGTGCACACTGCTGCGCCCAGCTAATTGTTCTCTTTTTAGTAGAGACGGGGGTCTCACTCTTGCTCAGGCTGGTCTTGAACTCCTGAGCTCAAGTAATCCTCCCACCTTGGCCTCCCAGAATGCTAAGATTGCAGGCGTGAGCCACTGTGCCCAGCCACATTCACTGTTGTTTTATATCCTGTGAGCCAAGAATGGTTTTTTTTTAATTTTATTTCAGCGTATTATGGGGGTACAGATGTTTAGGTTACGTATGTTGCCCTTACCCCCGCCCCCCGAGTCCGAGTTTCAAGCATGTCCATCTCTGGGATGGTGCGCATTGCACTCTTTGTGTATGCATGTACCCGTCCCCTCCCCGCCCCCCCCGCCCAACATCCAATAGATGTTATTCTTATATGTACACTTATGTGTTGATCAGTTAATACCAATTTGATGGTGAGTACATGTGGTGCTTGTTTTCCCATTCTTGGGATACTTAGTAGAATGCGTTCCAGCTCTATCCAGGAGTATACAAGAGGTGCTATATCACCATTGTTTCTTAAAGCTGAATAGTACTCCATGGTATACATATACCACATTTTATTAATCCATTCATGTATCGATGGGCACTTGGGTTGTTTCCACATCTTTGCAATTGTGAATTGTGCTGCTATAAACATTCGGATGCAGGTGTCTTTTTCATAGAGCGACTTTTGTTCTTTGGGGTAGATGCCCAGTAATGGGATTGCTGGATTAAATGGTAATTCTACTTGTATCTCTTTAAGGTATCTCCATATTGCTTTCCACAGAGGTTGCACTAGTTTGCAGTCCCACCAGCAGTGTATGAGTGTTCCTGTCTCTTCGCATCCACGCCAACATTTATTGTTTTGGGACTTTTTGATAAAGGCCAGTCTCACTGGAGATAAGTGATATCTCATTGTGGTTTTGATTTGCATTTCCCTGATGATTAGAGATGTTGAGCATTTTTTCATATGTTTTTGGGCCATTATTTAAGAATGGTTTTTATATTTTTAAATGGTTGAAAAAAAATCAAAGGAATAATATTTCATGACACATTAAAGATACATGAAATTCTAATTTCAGTGTGTATAAATAAAGTTTTATTGGAACATAGCCATGCTCATTTGTATAGGTTTTATCTATGTGTGTTTTTGTGCTGCAACAGCAGTCTAATAGCTGGGACAAAGACCTTTTGGCCTGCAAAGCCTAAAATATTTATTATCAGGTACTTTACATAAAAAGTTTGCCAACCCTTGTTCTTCATGTACACGTTTTGTTGTTTGCTTTTTCAAAAACAGGACATAAAATACACTGTGTAAACAATGAATATGCATTATCTTTTACTTACTGGAAACTAGCTTTTTAAAATTTGTCCAGTAATCATGGGTAGCCTTCCATGTTGATATATAGAGATATAACATTTTCTTTTAATAGCTGCAAAATATTCCATATTTAGATACTGTATTTCATTCACTCAATCTGATTTTGGTAGACTTTAACATTTATTTATAGTCCTTTCTCTCCTTACTATGTATGTAGTTAGGTCAAGGGGTATGTTATATGTATTTTTTCATTTTAATAGCTATTTTATTATAGATTAGGTTTGTAGCAGTTCACATAAGCACAAGTACAAGTGCCTATGTCCTAACATCCTGGCTAGTATTTGCTGTCATTATTCTTTTTAAGTTGCTCATAAGATCAGTAGAAATTATTTTCATTTGCACACCCCTGCTGACTGATAAAGCTAAGTCATTTGCACCTGTAAAGACATGCTTTATAGGGGCTGAAGTTTAATCATTATGTCAACATTTTGTTTTGCTTTCTGTTTTTTATGAGCTCTTAAATGTCAGCAGCTACAAATTGCAAATTTTACTGTAGCCGGTTTGTCCTTGTGACAAGAGTACCATGTGAGAGATTTTGCCATGCTTGGCCCAGATCTCACAGTATGTGGAAGACATCCTCACTAGGACACATCTAGATACAGTAACATCTTTGTTTACAAAGACCATTTCATTTTCATTAATCTTTGGACAGTTTGAATAAATATGTATAGTAGTCTCTTAAGGAATGCTGGCTCTAGACTATATAGACTATATTATGAAAAAGTTGAAATTATCCTTACTATTCTAGACTCTTTTTCCTCCCTCATTTGTGCCCTCATTTAGGTGAGTCTTCTGCCCTTTTCAGATACCCAGTAATATCCCTGTGAGTTCTCCTTCTAGTCATTTATGCCCTTGGGAAAATTTAAATTCTACTTATACCTTCTAAGGGAATTTATGATTTAAATTATGAAATGAAAATATTTTGTTGCTTATTGATTGAGAGTTTTTTGTTATTTTGATAATAGCTTTTTTGAGATATAATTCACATACCATATAATTCACTCATTTGAAATATACAATTCAGTGGTTTTTAGTATATTCACAGAGTTGTGCAACCTTCACCACAATCAATTTAGAATATTTTTTGTCACCCTAAGAAGAAATCCTTATTCTTTAGAAGTCACTCACCATTTCCCCCATTCCTTACTGTGCCTTGGCAACCACTAATCTACTTTCTGTTATAGATTTGTCTATTCTGGACATTTCATGTAAATGGAATCACATACAACATGTGGTTCTTTTGTTACTGGCTTCTTTCACTTACTATGTTTCCAAGATTCATCTATGTTGGGGCATGTATCAGTATTTCATTCCTTTTTGTCTGAATCATATTGCATTGTAGGGGTATATACCACGTGAATGAATATCTATTCATCCTTTGATGGACATGTGGGTTAGTTCCACTTTTTGGCTCTTATGAATAGTGCTGCTATTAATATAACCAATCATGTAAGATTTTGTATGGATATATGTTTTCATTTCTCTTGGGTATATACTTAGGAGTGGAATTATTGGATCATATGGTAATACTGTTTAACCTTTTGAGTAATTGCCACATTATTTTCCAAAGTGGCTATACTATTTACATTCCCACTGGCAGTGTATGAGGGTTTCACTTTCCCCATATCCTCACCAGCACTTACTGCCTTTTTTATTATAGCCATCCTAATTGGCATGAGTGGCATCTTGTGATTTTTTTTGTGTGTGTGATAAAACATGCATAACAACATTGATCATTGTAACTTTATTTATTTATTTTTTAGGAGACAGTATCTCGCTGTGTCGCCCAGGCTGGGGTGCAGTGGTGCAACCATAGCTCACCTCAGCCTCCAACTCCCGAGCTCAAGTGATCCTCCTTCCTCAGCCTCTTGAGTAGCTGAGATTACAGGTGTGCACCACCACACCTGGCTTATTTTTAAATTTTTTGTAGGGGCAAGGTCTCACTGTGTTGCCCAAGCTGGTTTTGAACTCCTGGGCTCAAGCGATCGTCCTGCCTTGACCTCCCAAAGTGCTGGAATTATAGGTGTGAGCCACTGTACCTGGCCTGTTTCACCCATTTTTAAGTTTACAATTCAGTGGCATGAAGCACATTCACAATGCTGTGCAACCATCACAGTATCTGTTTTCAGAACTTTTTTATCATATCAGTTTTTAATTGGCAGGAACCCTACCAGTTAAACTCCCCGTTCACTTCTCCTTCCAGTCCCTGGTAACTTCTATTTTCTGTCTCTATGAATTTGCCTATTGAGGGTACCGTACGTAAGTGGAAGCATACAATATTTGTCCTTGTATGTCTGGTTTATTTTACTTAGCATAGTATTTTCAAAGTTCACCCATGTTGTAGCATGTGTCAGAATTTCATTACTTTTTAAGGCTGAATAATATTCTGTATATATGCATATACCACATTTTGTTTATCCATTCATCTATTTATGGACATTTGAGTGGTTTCTGCCTTTTGCTATTGTGAATAAGGCTGCTATGAACATTGGTGTATACAAATTATCTGTTTGAGTTCGTGCTTTCACTTCTATTAGTTATGTACCTAGAAGTGGAATTGCTTCATCATATAGTAATCCTACGTTTAATTTTTTGAGGAACTGCTGACTGTTTTCTATAGTGGCTACACCATTTTAAATTCCCACCAGCAATGCACAAGGATTCCAGTTTCTCCACATCTTTTCGAGTGCTTATTGGCAATTTGTATATCTTTGGAGAAATGTCTTTTCAAGCTCTTTGCCCATTTCTGAGAGTGGGGTTGCTGGACTGTGGGGCAAGCAGACCTTCAAATTTAGTAAATCTTGCTGGATTATTCTTCAAAATAGTTTGTCAGTGTATAGTTCCCTTCAGAATTTATGAAAGTTCTTTTTTTTTTTTTTTTTTTTTTTTTGAGACAGAGTCTTGCTCTGTTGCCTGGACTAGAGTGCCGTGGCGTTAGCCTAGCTCACAGCAACCTCAGACTCCTGGGCTCAAGCGATCCTCCTGCTTCAGCCTTCCCAAGTAGCTGGGACTACAGGCATGCACCACCACACCCGGCTAGTTTTTTCTGTTTTTAGTTGTCCAGCTAATTTCTTTCTATTTTTAGTAGAGACGGGATCTTGCTCTTGCGGAGGCTGGTCTTGAACTCTTGACCTCAGGCAATCTTCCCACCTCGGCCTCCCAGAGTGCTGTGATTACAGGCGTGAGCCACCACACCCAGCCTGTATGAAAGTTCTGATGCTCAAAATCTGATCAACATTTGATGTTGCCCGACCCTATTTACACCTTTTGTTTATTTGAAGGATGTGAAATAGTGTTTTGTGATTTTAATTTGCATGTCCCTAAATACTAGTGAGGCTGATCCATCCACCCTCCCTTCCTACAAATAGAAGTTTGTCTATTTATATCTTTTTTGCATTTTTGTATTGGGTTGATGTCTTTTCTTATTGCTCTAGGCAATATTTACATATTTTTATGTGTTAATATCTTTTCTCAATTTTTGAGCAATATAAAATTTTTTACTTTTTGAAGTGGGAAGAATAGAATTTGAATTTATGCCCTCAGAGTTTAACATCATCCCTGACAAATTAGTCACTCAATAAATATAGAATGTATAAATATTTTGTGAAAATCTAAAGAATTGTTTTATTTTTAAAGAAATAATGCTACCTAAATTATGTAACAAATGAGCTCTAATTATACAATTATGTGTTAATCGTACCTTTATGGTACAGTAGTATATTGAATCTCCCATTGTTCTGATGCCCTAGGTACATTTGTAAATGGATTACAAAGAGTTCTTGCCAGTTTTTTCTTGGTCTGGTAGTAATTTAAAGTAGAGGGGATCTATTAGATCTTCCAGATACACTTAAATTCTAAGATAAAGATGTCCCTACCCACATAATTCTCAACCATAACACTTGACCTGTGATGGATGGCAGTTGTGTAAAAATACAAATTTTATAGCCATTATGGAAAGTAGTATGACTGTTCCTTAAAATGTTAAAAATAGAACCACTATATGATCCAACAGTCCCACTGGGTATATATCCAAAAGATTTGAAATCAGTATGTTGAAGAGAAATCTACACTTCCATGTTCATTGTAGCATTATTTACAGTAGCAACGATATGGAACCAACCTAAGTGTCTATCAGTAAACGAATGGATAAAGAAAATGAGTCTCATATGTACAATGGAATATAGTTCAGCCTTTAAAAAAAAAGGGAAATCCTGTCATTTGTGGCAACATGATGAACCTGGAGGACATACTAAGTGAGATAAGCCAGGCACAGAAAGATAAATACCACATGGTCTCACTTACGTGTGGAACCTAGAAAAAGTTGAAATCATACGAACAGAGTAAACTGGTAGTTATCAGAGGATTGTGGGGTGTGAGGGGTGGGGAAAGATGTTGGTCAGAGGACACAAATTTTCATTTAGGAGGGAGGAATAATTTCAAGAGATCTATTGTACATCATGGTTTCGACAATGAATAAAAATATATTGTATACAAAAATGTATCTACTAAGAGTAGATTTTAAGTGTTCTTGCCACAGAAAAATAAGGATGTGTAATAATGCACATGCTAAATAACTTGATTTAACCATTCCACAATGTCTACATATGTCAAAGTATCATTTTGTATACCATACATACTTTGTTGTCAATTAAAAAAAAATTTAAAAATGTTAAATGAGGGGATAAAGAAGAATACAAGAACTGTTTACTTCTAAAAATACACACATAAATTGTTATTCTAGTAGCAGTACCCGTGAAGTTCAACAAAGGGAATCCCCTCAGAAAGCAAGGTTTTGTTGAGCCTTGTACTAAACTTGTTTAATTCAGTCTTTTTCCACTTTCATTTTTATGTACATATAGAATAGTGTCCATTCTCATTTTTAAAAGAACTACATCCTACCTGCTTTCCAAATTAAAGAATAGCCTATTAAGGCTGTTCTTTTTATGACTCTTGCCCTGCAAAAAAACTTTAAATTTACTTGTGGTCGAAGAACTCAGTTTTGTGTGACATATAGCAATATGTATGCCCATCAAATACAGTGGACCCTTGTACTGCATGGGTTTAAACTGCATAGGACCATTGATAGTTGGATTTTCTTTTGCCTTTGCCACCCCTAAGGGAGCAAAATCAACCTCTCTTTTTTCTTCTTCTCAATGTG
This sequence comes from Indri indri, assembly GCA_004363605.1. NCBI lineage: Eukaryota > Metazoa > Chordata > Mammalia > Primates > Indriidae > Indri > Indri indri. Next base: position 8,684 of record RJWJ010019196.1, on the reverse strand, counting down.
AAGACCTTTATGATGATCCAGTTCCAATTAATGAATAGTAAATACATTTTCTCTTGTGGTTTTAATAACATTTCTTTAGCTTATTTTATTGTAGGAATACAGTAATACATATACAAAATATTATATATGTGTTAATTGACTGTTATTGGTACGGCTTCTGATCAGCAGTAGAATATTAGTAGTTAAGTTTTGGGGAAGTCAAAGTTATACATTGATTTTTGACTGTGTAGGGGATTGGTACCCCTAGCCCCCACATTGTTTAAGGGTCAGTTTAGTTTTAGGAGTGAAATTTATGAATTTTGTTGATACAACTTGCAATTGATTGATACATTTTCTCTGGGCCTCTTCTTTACCCTGCCTTTTTTTTTTTTTTAATAGGCTAAAATATCTCGTAGTCAGAGTTTATTTAAAATTTAGTATTCAATGCTTATAATCATATTATTTGGGACATAGCTAAAATCTTATAATTTAGAAGTTATATTTTTGCCCAGTACTTTAATAGGCTTACATAGTGAGCTCTTAAAGTAGAATTGCTTTTAAAAAAAATTGTTGGCCGGGTGCGGTGGCTCACGCCTGTAATCCTAACACTCTGGGAGGCTGAGGCGGGCGGATCGTCCTGAGCTCGGGAGTTCGAGACCAGCCTGAGCAAGAGCGAGACCCCGTCTCTACCAAAAATAGAAAGAAATTAATTGGACAGCTAAAAATATATATAGAAAAAAATTAGCCGGGCATGGTGGCGCATGCCTGTAGTCCCAGCTACTTGGGAGGCTGAGACAGTAGGATTGCTTGAGCCCAGGAGTTTGAGGTTGCTGTGAGCTAGGCTGACCCCACGGCACTCGCCCCAGGCAAGAGAGTGAGACTCTGTCTCAAAAAAAAAAAAAAAAAAAAAAAAAAATCGTCGTCAGTATTTTTCTTTTAAGAGAAAAATAACTTGCTCCAGAGATCAGACTTTCATTCTTTTCTCTCCTGATAAAAATGGACTAACTTTCTTTGAGTCCAACTATTTTCTATATATCTGCCAGGGCAACTGTCGTGTTGTACTTTATTATATTTATTTGTTTACATTTCTCTCTCCCCCACTAATGTATGCTTCCTAGGGTTGGAAACTGTTAATATCTTATTTCAAACCCTAACAATGAATGACATATAATTAGAAGGTCACTAAATGTTAAAAGTGATTAACAAATAAATAACATATATCTTCATGTTGTTTGGATCTTTCCTGCTAATTCCAATTTAGTCCATTTTAAACTTGGATTAAATGAAATTTAGTGAATAAATAATTAGTAAAATAATGTCTTTTTGTTAATGCTTCAGAGACCAAGTTTCAGTAAAACTTTGATTAGATACCCGACCTTGCAAATCTTATTCTTAAGAATGAAGGCAATCTAGATGTGGGTTTAGCAGGCCTTTATTTTGGAACCTTAATGATTTTAGTAATAGCCAACATTTTATAGAACTCTTAGTTCTGTCAGTTTTACATGCACTTTAGTGATTTATCTAATTTCATTTTTAATAACTTTATATGTTAGGTGGCCTTAGCCTCACTTTAAAGATGGAGAAACTGGGGCATGGAGAAATTAAGAAACTTACTTAGGGTTATATAGTTAGTAAATGGTGAAGCCAGTTTTTAAATCCAGGCAGTCTAAATTCAGCACTGTGCTCTTTAGTACTATATGCATATTAAATAAGTTTTTAGCTTATTACACATGCACTTTGTATTCCAGGAACAATTTTGTTAATGAAAACTTACATGGTATTTTTCTTAAAGCAAGACAGATACTATATTTTCTAAGGACCACTCATTCACCAAGAGACAGAGAGAGAGAAAATGGGAGTGAGTGAGTTTAGAGCTAAATACATATAAAGAGCAAAGAGTTTGTCAGAGGAATTAGGAAGGGAAGTAAAGTAGATTTTTTTTCTTGGATGAGAAATAAAAGCATTTTAGCTCATTTACTTATAAAAACAAAAGGAAAAATCTAACAAAGATATTAATAATAAATCTAGAGTCCTGGGCTGAGACCTAGTACTACAAAAATATCTAACCTCTTGGTTGGGCTAAAGCTCTAAAACTGACAGCAGTAACAAAAATATACTTCATTTTGTACACATCTGAGCAGAGAGATGGGAAGAGGGGAAAAGAAGGCAGGGAGATAGATAAATAGACAGATAGCTTCAAAATCCAGGTACAAGAAAGGAAAAGGGAGCGATAATGAGAAGAAGCCAAAAAAGGAAGAAATTATTAAGGGAAGGAAGTAGGGTAGAGATGCCTATCTTTTCTATTATACAATCATTAGTGAAAATTGTTTCTTCCAGATCCCCCTTCCAGCTCCATGGAACTCTAACATGGAGGGCTCTGTTCATCTAAAGCAACTCCCAATCCTCTGCATGTCACCAAAGCAGTGGGGGTCTCTTTCTCACCCCTGTCTTTGTTGCTGATTCTAAAGTACAGCCCTAAAACCACTCCAACCACTGTTTGGAGAGTTACTGCTACATACATGTAATGCTTTGCAGGTGTAGAGGAAAATGAAAAATAGCTTCTTCCCTAGAGGGCTTTACAATCTAGTTAGAAATTTTAAATGTAACCTTATTAGATAACTAACAATATCCTGCAGTATTATGAATCAGATGGTGCGGACAGTTCTATACTTACCACTCAGTTCAAGCTCCTTAACCAGCTCTTCTCAGCAGGTGACCTTGTCTCCTGCTTCACAGATAAAAATTTAGGCAGAAAGACAAATATCTATACCTGCTTTCTTCTTCCTCCCTTCATTCTTAGATGAAAGTATGTCTCTTTTCAAGGCTTGTTCTTTGTCCTGTATTTTCTGTTTTAGTCCTTCACATCTTATCTAACACTAGAGCTCTGCTGCATGCCCTTTCATGTTAGTACAAATGACTGTTGGTTCCTTCCCCAAAACCTGTAAATATACTACTCTTTCATCTGAACAAAAACCCACTGTCATCCTGCAACATACTCCTTACCCCTTGTCCCATTTTTCCTCTTTCCTCTTCAACCAAATTCCTCAAGACTGCTTTACCTCCCAGTCTCACGTCAGCACATTGCAGTCATGCTTCTGTTCCCATCTTCCATTGAAACTTCTCTCCTAAAGTTTCCCTAATAATGGCCAAAACAAATGGACCATTTTCATTCATTGTCTTTTGATATCTTCACAATCTGTGACATTATATATCCTTTCCTGAATCTATGACTACTTTTCCAGCAGTTTTTATTCCATCTTCTCTACTGGATAATCTTGGCCATATTCTTTTCTCACTCCAAACCATCAATTCTCATGACTTCAGTTATCAATCATGTCCTAGTATAGTTCCCGAATGTGATCTCTACTTCAGGCCTCCGTTTTAAGCCTAAGACCTAGTTAAATTTTGTTACAGTGACCTCAAACTTAGCAAGTCCAAAACTGCTCATCATCCTACTCCCTCATTCCCCGCCCTTTTCCTTTTCATTTGTTCCCTCAGTGATTGTTATCTAACGATTTACTCAATCATTCAGATAGAAACATGGGGCTGGGCGCGGTGGCTCACGCCTGTTATCCTAGCACTCTGGGAGGCCGAGGCGGGAGGATTGCTTGAGCTCAGGAGTTCGAGACCAGCCTGAGCAAGAGTGAGACCCCATCTCTACTATAAATAGAAAGAAAGTAGCCAAACAACTAAAAATAGAAAAATTAGCCAGGCACTGTGGCGTGTGCCTGTAGTCCTAGCTACCCATGAGGCTGAGGCATTAGGGTCCCTTGAGCCCAGGAGTTTGAGGTTGCTGTGACGCTAGGCTGACGCCATGGCACTCTAGCCTGGGCAACACAGTGAGACTCTGTCTCAAAAAAAAAAAGAAAAGAAACATGGGATCCTCCACTACTTTTTATTCCCTCATCTAATCAATGACCATATTCCATCAATTCTGTCTTTTTTCATTTCTAATTTCTGTGGGTAAGTTTATGGCAGTAAAAATTTTTTTGATCCTCAGCATCTTGAAAAATTTTTGTATATAGTAGTAAAATACTTGGATGATGAATAGATAATAATGATGAAAAGATAATTGATTATAATAATAAAGAGAGAAGATGATTCTTGATCATAAAAACTAAGATGAGACTAGGACCCACAAGCTTTCTGGCCTGAAATCAGATTTTGATTTGAGAATAAAGGGATGCCCCAGGTGAAAATTAGTTGTACTCTACACAAATAGAGGTGGTAGGGGGCGAAAAAACCTGATATACTTTGATGTGCAAGAGGAGCCTTTTTGTTATGTACTAATTAGAAAGCATGTTGTTACACAGCTTCTTGATAGCCCATGTAACCTTAGGAGCCTGTGAGCAGTCATTTAAATGGGCTACATTTATTGTAAAGAAGAGTAGTTGACACCTGAATTATAAAACTACAATCTCACATTTTTCTGGTGATTGAAGAGAAGTGTAACAGCATACAGTCTGCTTCCAAGCCTCTTCTGAGTCTGTCATGTTTGAAACATGTTGGAAACTCACCAGCCCACTTAACTCCTGTTAATCTTTAAAGTAACTGTTATACTTTGATGAATCTGTACTAGGAATTAATCAAAAGATATGTACTTTCCTGAGCCTCACTTACAGAAACACTCTTGATGGCTCCCACTTTTCTGTAAAGGATTTTTGTAAATATTAACCTGGATCGTTTGCTTCATTCCTCTGTCTTTTATCAGCCTTCCTCTTAGTGTATCCTTATCTCAGTCTCTTTATGTTCACAGTTCTTCATGTTCTGTTTGGTTTAGATTTCATCCATTTTACAGTATTTTTTGGAGTGTATGTTATAGCAGTCATGTTTCTGTTTTTCTTTGGATTGGTTTAAATGTATTGTTCTTAAATATTACATAAAGCCTAAAAACAGCAAAATCAAAGAGCGAAATTGCTGATAGCTTTGACACTTATCTCTACAAATTTATTCTTCAATTAACTTTGGAAGTAGTTATAAAAAATATATGTTGCATTCATCATCACCTGATTTTACATGGTTTTGTAAGACTAAAGATATTCGTAATTTGAATTCCCTTACACGTTGACATTATTGGTAGGAATTGATGGTTTAAAACTGGACTATCTAACCAGCTATAAATTGTTTATTATTATATTAATAGATAATAATACTTCGGCAGTTGTAATATTTTCAGATAATTTGGGAAATTAATGCATTTCCCAAATGACTGTCAATTATATTCATTAACTTACTTAGTGAAATGGTTTTAATATCACCCATGGTCTTGATATTAAGGTTTTAAAAATCAATAAAAAGTGATACTTCTTTTAGGTTTGTTACAATTCACGTGTATTTTAAATAAAAACAAAAGGAAAAAGGAAATATGACTTGCCTTTTGCATACACATTTATTTTATTGCCTACTGGAAAAGCTCACTTTGGGTACTTTAAACTCTGTTATTTATAGAAACTATTTGGTGTGTTTTGTGCTTCAGTTTCAGAAGGCAAAAACTGAGTTCCGTATTTGAAGCAATAGTACCTTATTATTAACCAGTTTAAAGATCAGAAAAGTAGTGCCCAAGGACAACCAAATTATTGTAGTGAATATTCATGTAGTGTATTATTTCATGTGTTTCTGCTGCTTGATGTTTAGCCACTCCTCAGAGCAGCCCAAGTTTTTTGTCTGTATCCTATCCCTTTTTGCCTGTGTGCCCTCCTTCAGTTTCTTTGTCTTCCTTTATAAATAAGTAGAAAACTTTTCTTTAGTTCAGAGCGCAAAGGGGAAGATGAGCTATCTTAAGTTTTATTTGTGCCAACATAGAAGTGCTTTGTGGTAGGCCATCTGGACCGAGAGGATTTCCTCAGAATGTAAAGTATGTTGTGAGATTTAGAGAGCTGGGATTTGCCTTGGATGGGAAGGCAGCAGGAAATGTAGACAGAACTGGTTTATATTGTTTGTAATGTAGGTGGCAAGAATGAAAGACAGCTTGCCTGGTCTCGCTTCAGTGTGTGGTTCCTCTACACTTACCAACTTCTGCACTGGTAACGCATCTCTCCTTTTCTAGGAGTTCAGACCTGTCTCACAGACTTTATTACTTGTGACAAAAGAAGTCTGAGGACTCGAGAATGAATCTAGATCCTCTGCTTTCTTTCCCTCCACCCCTCCTTAAATATATATATCAATAATAGCATAAACATTTGCCTACAAACTTTTACAGAGTACGTAACACTACTCACAAAATAAATCTATTCCTGTTGAGAGAGCAGAGTGGGCTTTGCTCAACTTATTCTCTTCCCCCAAAAGATATGGTCATGTATATAACATATGTTATTCTTAAGGGAAAAAAAATAAAAACAGCTTTTAATGGAAAATAATTAAAAAGCACCTCTCTTAAATAATAGTAAACCAGAGATTGTGTAATAATTAAACTCGGCTTTTGCTTCTGTGAAGTCTAACCAAAAACAGAATTATCTGAATATCTGTTTTTAATTCTGTGTTAAACTAAGACTTTAAAAAAGATAATTTTAATTATGAATGAATTCTAGTGATAGAAGGAAGTAAAGTTGTTCCTTGAGAGTACAGTAGCAAAATGACTTCTTGTTTCTTTTACTCAAAACAATTCCTCTTATAATTTAATCTAGTAGATGAATTTTTAGTAAGAATATCTTACAAGGAAAAACAAACTTAATATGTAAAAACAGAAAACAAGTTAACATAACTTGTGTTATTTCATTGAGGCCAGAAATGAGATAGTCTTAATTTTGTATAATTGTATTGCTAACTGGATTTAAGTTAATTAAACCCAGCATTATTGTTTACTAAAGAAATAAAATGCCCGAGTTTTAACAGTAAAAATACCTTATTTACTTTAATTTTTTCATCTTTTAAAATTGACACATAAACATTGTGCATATTTATAGAGTACAGTGTGATATTTTGATACTAAAATGCCTTATTTAGTTAAAACTTCTTTGAGAGAAAATTTTTACTTTTGGAAGTAGACTTTTAAGATAAAAAGGAAACATTAATTCCTGCAGAAATATAAATATATCTCCATATGTGCTGCTGTGTTTTTATGAATGTTTTCTTATAGTTTGTTTCCCAAAATAAATTTTAGCTGTTGTAGAACACATAGTGCATTGACTTCTTGATATGGTACTTAAATATTTGTCTTTATGCAGCAATATTTGAAGACAATCAATTCCAGTTTAGAACAAAACAATAAAAATAGTTTAAGTTGCAAAATGCTTTCTGACATGAATTCACTAATGTGATAAATCACTTGTAGGGTTTGTTTTGTTTTTTAAGAAATAATGTTTATAGGCCAGATCTTCGTTTGTATTAATTTTTGTGTATCTAATTAGCTTTTCAATATTCCTTTTGAATATTATATTATAATATATATTATAATATTATAATATATTATATATTTATATATAATGATATATTATTAATAATATATAATTATATTATTAATAATATATATTAATAATATATGATATATTAATTATTATATAATATATAATAATATATATTATATTATGTAATAGATAATATATTGTATAATTATAATATAATATTCCTCTTGAATATTATAATATTCTTTTACAGAATATTTTTATTCAGGCATAAAAATTAACCAAATTTAAAGTGAAAATTTAGGTACATTTCTATATGGGTTTATACCAGAGTATAAATTTGCTTTGCTTTTTTTTAATTGAAAAAAATCAAATTTTGTTTATAAAGGTTTTTTTTTTTTTGTAGAAAATTCATCTAAAATAAGAATATAAGGAAAGAAAAACCCTCTGAAATCCCACTTCTCAGAGATTTATCTCTTATATGTCAATATATCTGTATGTGTGTGTATACTTATGGATATACATCCCTGCACAGGTAGAATTACAGCATCAGTGTTACTCTGCATTTTTTTCTCTCCATAGTATGTTGTTAAGCCTACTAAACTTACTTGTTTGTGATTATAAATATATACCCTCTTTTTAAAGAGCTACATAAGATAGTATAACCATATATTTAGTCAGTTCCCTACTGATAATCCTTTAGACTAGTGACATAAAATAAAACTATACATGATGCATTGTTCCTGGTTTCTCATGGTTATTCACCCATATTAGCTCCTCTAATCTTCTGCCATTACCATTCTACCAAATAAGGCCTACCCAGTGTCTCAATATTAAGTGCTTTAGGAAGGAGAGATCAGAGACCATTGTAAATTTTTATTATAATAAAATATTTGTCCTTGGGATAGTATCATATCTCACACCATGTACCTTTTTGAGATGAAGGACTTTTTTTCATGGGTTCATAGATAACATTCTTAGGGTCATACCATTACCCCTCAAAACTATCATAAAGACCATCTGGGGCTTTTTATGCCACAAAGCCCCAGGGTTCTTTGGAAGTATAACTTCATTTTTTTTTTTTTTTTTTTTTTTTTTTTTTTTTTTTTTTTTTTTTTTTTTTTTTTTTTTTTTTTTTTTTTTTTTTTTTTTTTTTTTTTTTTTTTTTTTATTGTTTGTTGTTTATAGGGGTACAGGTGTTTAGGTTACGTATGATGCCCTTGCCCCCCCCTTCCCCCCAAGTCCCAGTCCCAAGCATGTCCATCTCTCGGAGGGTGCGCGTTGCACCCTTTGTGTATGCATATATCCATCCCCTCCTCCCCCTCGCCCCTCCCCCTTCCCCCTCTCTCCCTACCCGACATCCAA
>RJWJ010019195.1:11767-30750 GCA_004363605.1 Indri indri | reverse complement strand
AAGTAAGGAGAGGAACAGAGCACAGGGGGAAATCACACATCAATAACTCTGCACCCTGGATTATTCTAGAGAAGATCTTGGTATGTGCTCAGGACCCCCTATATCCGGATGTGCAGTTGATCATTGTTGGTAAAGGAAAGTAATTGGGAAAAATGCAAAATCTCTTAATAAAGAAAAACATGCAAAAATCATGATGTATTTATACAATAGACCACCAATGGTTATTGAACTGGAAGAACTGCATATAACTCTGAATGAATCTTAAAAAGTGGTGTTGATGGTTCCATCAGGATATAGTAGCCCCTTTCCTCCCAGGTTCTCCCCTTAAAACTCAAAAGTCCTGGGCATAGCACATCAAATGAGCACAGGAGACTTAAAGGTGAGAAGAGGAAGGTGGACATTGGGACTTGGGGAATGACAGGGCAGTGAGTTCCCCAGATTTCCTCTTTGCTGCCATATACCCCAGACAGGGCCCCACAGGAACTCCAACCCAGAGCCCCCAGTAGGTGTAGACAAAAAAAGCTCCAAGAAGAGCCCATTCACTCTAGCCAAATCACCTGGGAAAAGGGTGGCCTAATAATAGAAACTTTTTGGAGCAATACCTGCTCTATTCTAGCCAAACAACAATGGAATCTGCCCCTGCCATGGTTTTAGCAGGGCCAGGGAGGAAGTCAATATTCCGCCCTACCCCTGCCCCAGGAAAGCAGGCAGTGGGCTCTGATGCCTGTGCTAGCATCAGCAGGGTGTAGTGCGGATGAGCCTCCACACCCACCTGGCATCAGTGAGACCGAATGAGGTGACGCAAGGCAGGTAGTCAGCACCTGCCTTCCCTTCCCCCTCCCCTCCTGTCCCTGGTTCCAGGAGGAAGCCGAACACACATGCCAGCTCTCGTGCTACATCTCAGCAGGGAAATTGCCTGCTTAAAATAAAAAGATTAAATAGGATTCGCAGTCTCGTAATATCCAAAACATCCAGAATATAGTAAAAACCCACTTGTTTTTAAACAATTATCATAAAGATGATTCAATAAGCAATCATGGATTCTCTTGAAACACATGAAAAATAGAAAAATATCAGCAAGAAATAAAATTAGAATTAAAAAATGAAAATTATATAACTGAAAAATAAATACCCAAAATAAAAAACTCTCTGGATGGGCTCAATATGTCATCTTCAGTCCATGGAGAGGACAAAGGGTAGAATCCACGGACTTGAGGACAGCTCAATAGAATTTATCCCATTGAAAAACAGAGAACAAAATAACAGAGCAACCGGTCCTGTGGGTCAACAATAGCAGAGCTCACATCTGTATCATTGGAGTCCAAGACAAAAAGAAAAATGAGAAATGGTCCATCACTGTTAGGTAGGGACCAAGTCCGCAGGTGGTGGGTATAGGCCAGGAGGGTAGTTCCCAGAGGCAGAGAATCCAGCGGGGACCAATCAGGGGAAGGGACTGCAGGAAAACGCAGAACACCTGACAATAGTTTGGTAACATCCCACACTCCTCCGCAAGCCCTCCCTTGGAACAGGCTAATAACAGGAAACCACCTGGGAGCCCTCAGTGTCCTTCTCCACTCATGGAGACCGACCCGTTCCTCTCTCTGGAACATATTTTCACTTGGGTAGCTTCCTTCTTTACTTTCATTTTGTATAGTTTCTTTCCTTTCTGTAATACACTGTTTGTGTGGGATTGCCGTGTATTTGTGATCACTCCATCATGGGCTCAACTCAGTACCAGTGCTCACTCTTGACACTGGGAACAGAGGGCCAGGGGACATCGAGATGGACCTGACATTGCTTACAGGAGAACCCAACTCAAATGTAGCAGATTTCTCATCTCAACCATGGACGCCAGAGGGAGGGAAGCAATTCTCAACCACTGAGAGAAAAGAACTGTCCATGACAAATTCTATATCCACAGAAATTAGCCTTCAAGAATGAAAGGGAGATAAAGATAATACTAGACCAAAAAAAAAAAAACACAAAACAACAAAAACAAAATCCAAGAGAAATTTTTGCATAGCAAACCTACCCTTAAAGAATGTGCAAAGGAAATTTTCTAAACAGAAAGGAAACGATAAAAGAAGAAGGCTTATAACTTCAGAAGTGAAGGAACACAGGGAAAGGTAAAAATGTGGTTAAAAATGGTAGACTATCTTACTCATGAGTTTTTACAAGTCCTATTTGAGGGTTGAAGCAAAATTTATGATGCCATCTGACATGACTCTCAATGCATGTGGAAGAAGTACATGAGACAATGACACTTAAAACATGAAAAGAGTAAAGAGACCTAAAGAAAGGAAGACCCCTACATTTCACTCCAAGTGGGGAGATATCCTTTCCAGTGACTGTGATGAGTTTTGTCTGCATGTTGCAACGCCTAGAACAACCACTAAGAAAACTATAAGAAGTGATATACTCAAATATACTATAAATAAAGTTGGAATCTTTAAAAAAATTTTCAAAAAACCCCTAGGAAGGTAAGACAAGAGAAACAAAAGAAAGAGAGGAAGCAAACAGAAAACAAATAGTAAAATGGCAATTAAAACCTAACAAATCAATAATTACCTTGAAGATAAATGGTCTAAATGCACTATGTGAAAGGCAGAGCCTGGCAGAGTGGATGGAAAACACGCCTAAAATATATACAGAAGAAAACGAAGAGAATGATACTGTGTATGTGGATACTGAAACACCAAAACCAATAAGGGTGTGTAATTCGTGATTCTGTGCAGAAGTAGTGAGGGTATAAAGCAAGCATGGGGATGAAACGCCCCAGGTTAAGGATCCTGGGCCTGGGAAAAGAGGATGGGAAGCACGGGAGAGCAGGGGAAGTTCCGGTTTATCTGTGTGTCCAATGTTAACATCGGGTAACTATCTGGTCGGAAACCTGTTATCCTCCAAATGCTTCCATTTGTTTGAAATAATTCGTAACTAAGTAAAAAGTTTGGAAAAAAAAAGCAGTGATTAAATGACACGGAATCTCATATATTAGCATTAAAAAATTTGGTTTATTTTATTTTTAATTGACAAATAATAATTGTATATATGAGGTACAATTTAAATGTGGTTGAATGATCAAGGTAATAATATAGCTTCAGGTGTAGTAACGTATCGGGGGTAAAGACTTGTTTTTTTTTTCAGCCTGTCACTTGGTTCGTGGATGATTAACAAAAGACAGGTTAACAAAAGAAAAGCATACAGATTTATGTAATGTAAGTTTTACCTGACATGGGAGCCTTTAGAAATGAAAACTCAAAAAACAGGTAAACCTGTGTCATTTTTTTGCTAGGTTTGATGGATAAGTGGATAGTTGTGGAGAAGTATGATTGGATAAAAAAAAGTGTGATCTCCAGGGAGGCAGGGACTTAGCAAGGCCTGTTTATTCAGATTTGTCTCCATGACCCTTTATCATCAGAGAGAAGGATGCCCCTTTCATCTGGGTAGGAGAAAGGCACATCTGGAATGAAGGTCTTAGGACCTGCTTCAGGAGGGAAGGGGGCAAGGTGAGTGTGACCTTCCCGTTCCCACTTCTGATGTTTTCCTAAATGCCAAGGTGCCATATTTGAGTTAGTATATCCCAAACGCCACCAGTAGGTAGTCTTTTCTGACCAATTTCATTTTTAAGCAACTGCACAGACAAATTAAACTCAAGGCACATTATGTTCAAGATGATATACTCGAATTTCTTCAAATCAGTCCCACAGAGAGTTGTCCTTAAGTCTAGGGGCAGTTCGTGATTCACTTTGTTCTTTCGATCAACTGAGTTGCTGGGGATATTATATTCCAGCTTTAAAACGCACCTCCAGGATAGGGCATATATGTACAAACAACTACAAACTCATCAACTCACTGAAAAGAACTTGAATACAATTTTGCCTTATCTGAAAACCTAGGTGTTATCCAAACGGGAGGAAAGCAGGCAAAATGCTACAGTAACCAAAAAATCAACACAAATATGTCCCCCTTCTAGCCTGGCCCCATCCCTCACCAGCTAGCTACATACTGCTCCTCCCAATTGCATGTAACAAGGCAAAACCTTCTACAGTCGGTGCTTGTTGTTCGTGGTAGAATGTTCTGTAGAGCCCTGTGAACACTGAATTAGACAAAGCCAGACCACTGCTGCTCATAGGGGAAACCCAGGGTTAGGTGACTCGGAGACTCTGGTCACAAAGTTTTCGTCAACCAATCAATATGTAACCTTCTTTTATGCATGTTTCTGTTTAAAACAAATTACTTAATATACTTCATTGATGCACTAACGTTGAACTCCTGGGAGTGCATGTGGCAGGTGGCCAAGGGCGAGGCCGGGGAAGGATATTGGTCAGCGAGTCACGGGCGAGCAACAGAGGCCGCTGCAAGTTACTGGACTTGCCTCTGAGCAAGACGTTAGGTTATTACAATTAATAATTCTAGGGCCGAGACGCCTATTAAACGGGAAGCAATTGGACACATGAATGTGGATTTCAGGCGGGGGACAAAGAGTGGGAAATAGTTACTACATGGATAGTGTGCAAAACTGTGAGATTGGATGCAATTATTAACACCAAGGGAGCAAGTGTAAACCGTATTCATGGAGTGACTTAATACAAAAATGTGAATCTGGAAGAATGGCTGTAATGTCAGCACACGAGAGGAGGGATCTGTCTCTGTTTTTGCTGGTGTGCCCCAATTATTCATACCCCGCCTGGCATACAGTAGGTGCTCAGTGATATTTACTGAACGAATAGTGGTTTATGTGGCCTGTCCACCATGACCACCATGTTACATCTATGGCAGCAATGGAAATCTTCTCATTTCCAATCCGATAGTCTTATTTTTCCTAACTCTCCTGCCAGATTTAATTCTCATTATATCACTTGTGATAAACACTAAAGGCACTTTACATTTCATTTATAATTCCTTTATTAAGTTGAAGTTTGGTTAAGCTGTTACTTTTCATAACTTTTTCTTAAATTTATTGTGCCTTTAAAATTAAAATTAGCCACGTTTTTCCTCCTATTTTAAGAGAAAATGACAATAATTTTTGATAAATCAAATTTAAAAAGAGAATAAGATTTTTTTAAGTTTAATAAAAATTCTTTTTACCCATTTTATTGAATTATAACAATATTCATCCCTTTTAAAACCTGGTTGTTATAGATTTTCTCCACATCATGAAGTATTAAATGCTATATTAGGTATTAAAGCCTAAAGACACAAAGGTTTACAATGGTTTGTATCAAATAAATTTTATAATGAAAAGGAAATAGATATAGAAAATGCATGGATAATATAATGTACATTTTCTTAAATATAGGCTAAATTAGATTTATGATTATATTCCAAATGAATCATTTTATTAGTGCTAATTAAAGGAATAATTTCTCTCCTACAGGGTGAGTTACTATGTACACTCAGTATTACTAAATAAGAAAGCCATGAGGTTTTTGTTTATTATCCTTATTCTGACTTTTCTCCATGTAAGTGAGAAGCGACTCTCACTTGAATCGACAATATATATTAATTTGTTTTAAACAGAACAAATATAAAACAAGGTTACGTAAGATTGGTTGACAAAAATTATGACCAGAGGCTTTCAGAAACCTAACCCTGTGTTTTCCGTGGGAATGATGGTCCAGTATTTGCTAATTTAGTGTTCCCAGCAACTTTATAGAACACAACTCCCCTGAGTAATGAGAATCGACAGCACCTCTTTTTAAGTGCTTTAAATTCTTCATTTTGGTTTGGCTTGAAAATTTAATCCTCTGTGTGTGTGTGTGTGTGTGTGTGTGTGTGTGTTTGCAATGAAAGAAAATACACTCATTCTCCCAAATTCCTATGGATGATTTAATCAACATACATTTCTAAAGTTCCTACTTTGCACCAGCATTTTCTTAAGTTCTTTGGAGAATATGGACATTTAAAGCATTCATTATCTTGGCTCCAAAAATGCAATTTAATGCGGCATACATAACAAACAAAAATCTAAGGCATATAATATTGTAATCAAATTAATAAGGGCTATAGGGGTTTGTTGGCCTACACCTGTTCTGACAACCAAAGCCACCAAAGTGACCATACATGGAGGATGCAGAGGCTGAACACGGCCGGGGACGGAGCAGGTGCAGAGGAAGGGCAGGTTGTCTGAGGAAGAGCACGTGATCACAGCACACCACAGGCATCAGGGAAAGTAAATAAAGAGAAAGCAGGCTTAGACTATACAAAATATTTTAGGGTAATACCATGCAATGTAAAGCTAATGGGAAAAGACTGCTAAGTTATTGCTGTTTCATAACTATTTTATTGTGATTTAAAAGCTTTGCATAAAATAATATCTGCTATCTTCAGAGCTAATATTTAATTAGAAATACCTTTATATTAAAACTGCTATGACCGTCTAATTGTATTTTTAAAATAAAACACTGAGAGTAAAATGTGCCCTGAAATTAAATTAGTTTTAAATAGGGTTTAGGTAAAATAATGTCTATGTGTTTATTGTTTTTATTAGTATGACATTATGAGATAGCTGGGCCTAGAAGCTGTCTCAATTGTGGGCAAACTCTGCTTATCCCGGAGTGGTAAGCCCTGCTTGACTCTTTTCTGCAGGTCGTGGGTGAAAGAGCTGCCATGAGGCTGGGCTGCGTTACAATGTGTGTGCCGCACGCAGGATGCCACATAGCTGAATCACATGCGCACCAAGACTGCAGAGCGTGGTGGGTGTGTTCCCAGCAGTGCTGTGTACGGACAGTGGCAGAGCCACCCCCACAGCCCCCTTCAAGTCTACACAGGAAGACAAAATTATGCATGGGTATTGTCCTCTGAATTCAGTTCTGAAATGTATAAATACTGCCCTTTTTCAGCAACAGAGCAAATTATGTTACACCTCTTTGCCCTCTAAAATTCAATTTCAGGTTGCCTCTCTGAGTCTGCTTAGCTTTCTTGTCTTGGGCACCACTGGCCCTCAAGTGTCCTGGCTCCCACTGAAGCTTATTTTTTTGTTTTAAACTCCATTTCAGTGTTTTTTCTGTAGTCCACGCACAGCTCCAGCACTGGGCCTTCTTTAACTAAATGAGTACATTTAATCTGATTGTAGTCAAGTCTTGCTCTAACCCAAGATCTCCTTTCTCTCTGTCATAACTTTGCATAATGCATCTTTGGTCCTTTGTGGATTAATTTTATTGTTTAACTCTCAGAGGACAGTCTTATTTCCAAGTAGCTGGAAGTTACCAAATAGCAATCATAATATTCAGAAGTGAAAATTAATATTAATAATTTGAAAGAGTAATAAATAGAGCAATTTTACTTATAGCCTATGCTATTTTTCTAAATTACATGTTGATACGTGTTAAAGGCAAGCTGCCAGTAGGTATTGGCTGTTAATAATAATTGAAACAATATGCCATGAAATCCCCCTAACTCTGCAGAGGTAGTGAAGCGTACATCTGCCAGATGGAAGTTACAATAGAACGGACTTTGTTTGACTTGCTGCTGCAGGGTTGGTGGGTACGGTTTTTCTTTGAAAGTATTTTCACTGGCGTCTTTGTCTATGAACTCAGAGTCAGGATACATAGAAGTCTGAGCTTGAAAACTTGAGAATTAATTTCAACGCTCTTGAATCTTACCCACTTAATGTTCACCACTCTAACATTAACACTGGGCATGCCCCAGCTAAGCCAAGGATAACCAGTGTTTTGTGACAAGCTGTCCCTTCCGGAACCCATCCCCAAACTTGGGAATACATGTTGAGTGCTGGAGAGAGAAAGAAGTTATCCCTCTGTAGTGACACCCCACAATGATGAGCGTGGCGTGCTGGGGAAGGGCTTGCAGAACCACCGGGGTGTTTGGAACATTAGTTTTAGTCCGTTCCACCATCGGAACCCAGATCCTATGCTATAATGCGAAGGTAAACACATGGCAATACATTTCAGAATCAACTGTAAAGTACTTATTGTGATGTTTGTAGTCCTTTGGGATAAAACCATGTCCCAGAGCACACAGGCTTATAGGCTTATTCTGTTAAGTTTCCTGTCTCCTTGAAACATGGCATCAAGCTTGAAAGTGGCCCTACAACTTTGATGAATTGACTTATATGACATTTAAATAAATACGCTTTAAGCCAAATTGTCCTAGGATACTCCAAACTACAACAACAAAATCTCATAACTATAGAATATGGGGTGTCTAAGTTCCCAGATTTCACTTCATCATTTTCCAGGAAATTTTTGAACTAGAGAAAAGAAATTATAATGCTCCAAAAGCCATAGCCCAAGCACATGTCCTAATTCTCTGTCGATTGTGTGTTTAATGGAAACAAATGCTCCTTGCTAGGTTGAAGATGCCTCCTAGGGTAATTGGAAGTCTGCCCAAATATTTGTAGGGGGGATTTCTTGCTTTGGTATTTTTTTCTAGATTTATGAAGCAGCATAAATGTATCAGCCTGTTAACAGACCAGGCAGATGCCTAATCATATCTGAATTAGACCATTTCTTTAGCCTGAGTCAGATTTTGACCTAAACACTAACAAACCCCTATAAGCCTTCCTTGAATCTAGAGTCTAGACCTTAAGGACCTTCTGCGGGGACTCTTGTGTATACCTGGGCTCAGGACACGTACCTAGTCAGATGAATATAGACTCTCAGCCTTGGCTCACCTGCCTACTCCCTTCCAGAGTAGAGATTCATGTTCCCTGCAAGGGAGCAGGGGGCCCGAGGCAGCCCAGTTCCCCCTTGAAAACGGACAGTGATGAGACGGCACTCCATACACTCATTGGTAACAAGCGAGAGAAGCCTTTTGCAGTGGCGTGACATCAAGATGACCATTTTCCAACTGCCAGAGGAGTGTTCCCATGTTGTAGTGTAACTTACCCCAGACCCAGAGCCTTCCTTTCTTACCAAGGTTGCATACGTGTATGTGAGTGTGTAAATCTGAATTTTATTTGTTGATTAAGAAATACCATAGGTTCTCTAAACAAACACATTACAAAGTTTATTTGAGTGGGAAAATATTATTTCAGGAACTCACTCAACATGGACATTACATGTTTTGAAATAGAAATTTAAGTTGTTTCTGCTCATTACAACCATCGCATGTTCATTCTTTCCTCCCTCTAGTGAAATACACAACAGGGAAACAATGTATATAAAGACAGAGGAGTCAATTGATCACTGCTAAGTTGTATTAACGCCCTGCAGAATCATAATGAGAGACTGAGTTAACAGCTAGTTAATGGCCAAGGGTGAGAGCCAAAGAGCCTCTGTGTGTTTACCAGGAGGCTCTCATCTCCTGCAGGGCAGGGGAATGGCAGAGCTTGCGGCAGGCAGAAGACCTAATTAGAGCTGCAGAGCCCCCGGGACATACGGATGCATGGCTGAGGTCATTGTCCAGGGAATAAAAAAACTGAGACCGTGAAACATGCTACAGGGACATCTGTGTGTATGTCCTAAAGGATGTTAACTCTCAGACGCCCCTGACCACTCTGGATTTGCAAAGGCGCCCCACATTTCCTTAATAGGAACTAACATTCAGCTGTGTGAGGAGAGGCTGCAGAGGCCGGTAGCCCACGGTGTAAGAGCCCCACTCAGTAGCTGTCCCCATCTCCTTTCCTGCAAGGCCAATAACAAAAATGAAATTCTGGTGTAACCCAGATGGGCACATGCTGGGCGTGATAAGGGAGGGAAGAGCATACACTGAAAGTACTGAAAGAATTAGCCAGTGTGGAGGACGGGGAACCAGGCAAGTGATCCTGGGATTAGAGTTCAAGAGCATCGGGTGAAGGCCAGCATGCAAGACTGGACAAACAAGAATAGAATGGCATAGGAGCACATTTTCAGTACAAAGGGATTAGCACCCTAGCAATGACGGTAAGAAACGGGCTCCTGGAGTGGCCCTTAGAAACTCGGAAAAAGCAATAGCCGAAACTTAGAAAAGTGGAAATGCCCAAGTTGCCTGGTCAGAAGCTGGAGGAAGGACACAACAGCTGAAGGAAGGGGGATTACAGAATGTGTATGTTATGTCAGACCAAAAGGCCCACCAGAGGGTCACATCCCACAGGAAGGGCAAGAAGCTCACTCTTCACCAAGACCTTCTAGAGTGTGCTAGTGAGAGGGCACCGTCACCAATAGGAAGCCGGGTGGTGGCTCTCTGTGGTAGTGAGGGAGGCAGTCCCGGGGTGGACTCTGGAACATCCATGCAGAGGATGGAGCTCCACAGTCATGGAAGCCAGGTTGCCATGCTCGATCACCACAGACCAGGAGGCTTCAATGACCGGAAAGGTTAAAGGTGTGGCCAAGGGGACTTGGCCCAGAGCATCTTTAGGGGCAAAATCAATGGGCAGCCAAGACGAGTGTTGCTTAACATCTATAACCAGGAGAGAAAAAGGGAAATGGAGTATCAGGAAGCTGAGAACAGTCACCCCAGTAGCAAATCCAAATTCCTGCACGGTTCCCAAACCTGAGCCGAATTTTCAGATTTGGACTCCACTGACATATTTCTAAGAAGAAAGACCTGGCTACCATGGAATATGCTCTGAACATTCCAAAGGGATCTAGAGCCATTCGCTTGGGTTACTTCATACTGGGAAGAGAGAATAACAAGATGTTTCAAAGACGACTGAACATCAGGGTCTGAATTGACATTGATACCTGGAGATTCAACGACCCATCACAGCCCAGGGGGAGGTTGGGGAGGGTATGGGCCTAGGTAAAATCTACAATCTTGGCTAAAGTCCATCTCTCAGTGGTCCGCTAGGCCCCTGGATCTACTCAGAGGCCATTTCTCTGGTCCCCAAGTACATAATTGGAACTGATGTCCTTGGTAATTACAGTAACCCTGTTGTTGTGTTTCTGCAATGTGGGCAAAGAACTACCATAGTGGGAAGGGCCAAGTGGAAACCTCTGAAATTCCCTCCTTTCCTCTGTGACAAAAAAGCAAATAAAAAATAGTATCGTAGCCCGAGAGAGGCAGCGAAGACTTGTTGCCCCCATCAAAGACCCCGTATAGGAATACAGGAAAAGTGGTCCCTGCAGCCCTCACAACGCAGGCACATGGTACACAACCATTGATCTGGCCAGTGCAATTTTTCAGTTCCAATTAGCAAAGATGGTCAGAAATAGTTCCCACTCCCTTGGGATGGACAAGAATGCTCACTTATATTTTGCCTTAGGGCTGTGTCGGTTCTCTCACACTCTTGTATTGTGGTCTGGTGGCTCTCAGCCCTCCCGGATCCTACCCCAACTTTTCCTAATAAATCCTTTCATGGTGTCTTCCTTTCAGAATATCTCGACCAATACAGTGAGTATCTTAGAAGCTATAGAATGTCTAACATTGCTAACTCTTAGTTTTGTGCATATAAAAATATTAATATTTATGTTAGGTTTTTTCTTTAAAATAAATTGGATAAGAATTACTGATTTCATGAGTCTGGCTGAATTTGGCCATCAGAAATTTGACGAGGAAATTCACTTCTTTAAATCTCAATTTTTCTTCTGTCAGAGAGAAACAGTAATTTTTCTCCTGCCTGGCCATTGTAATGATCTCAGAAGCTGGAATACTCTTGCCCATGGCTTGCTCCCTTATTTCTTTCAAGAATTTCCTAAAATATTCCCTTCTCAAAGGGACCTTCCCTGTCAGCCTGGCTGAGGTCGTGGCCTGCCATGTGGCCCTGCGCCTGCCCCATTGCTGCTGGGTTTCTCTCTGCAGCACTCACCACCTCACAATGTACCGTGCACTTAGCTTGTTCACCTTGCTCATTGCTGTCTCCCTCTGCTAGACTGCAAACTCTATAAAATAGGGACTTTGTACCTTTCGTTCACCGCTGTATTGTCTAGAACAGAAGTCTATTATAGCCCATGGGCTTAATACAGTCCAGTGCCTGTTTTTCTAAATAAAGTTTTATTGGAACACAGTCACACCTATTTGTGTATATATTGCCTGTGGCTGCTTTTGCACTATACTCAGTGGCAGGAGATTGCCATAAGGCCTGCAAAATCTAAAGTATTTACTATCTGGAGCTTTATAGAAAAAGTTTACCAACCCTTGGTATGGAAAAGTATTGGCATATAGTATGTGCTCAATAAATATTCTTTAATCTATTCAACAGTGTGTCTAGGGAAAAATTAGCACTCAAAAATGATAAATGTTATATCTGGTTTGATTACATTTGAGTATGGACAAATCAGAGAATCAAATTCCTAGAAATTCATAGGGTAAAATGTTTGTCCAAATGGATTAAAATGATTTGTTAAGATTGCAGGTAGAAAAGAGTGGACTGTTTCTTTACCTTCATTATTATTATTATTATTGTTGTTGTTGTTGTTGTTGTTGTTTTATAGTGGGAAAGAGAAATGGTTGTAGAAAGGGAGGCTTCATCACCTAGTACTTTTGTTACCCACTTAATTTTTGTGCTTGTTTCCAAGTTTCAATTAATACCAACCAGAATAATTCTCCCTACTTAGTAAATGAGTTTCTTTTGTTGTTATGTAAAAGGTGAATTTTCCCAGGACAGGGATTCAGGCCTCTGGCCTCTCCCTAAGGTTTGGGATCTAGATCATCATTGTTTGGCAACCCAAAAGGGATTCTGTCTGGAAGTTGTACTCACCGTCATTACCCCAAAATTGATTTTTAAATTGTCCATTAGTGTATTCAGAAGGGAGCATATGCTTTTTTTGCTAAGAACAAAATTGTGAAGTTGGAGAACTTCATTAACAGAACCCTGACTTTTCCTTCTTTCTTCACCTTGTAAGGAAGGAGTGCTTGGCCTTTTGTGAGATATGGCCCCCTTTGCAGCCTGTTAAACTTTACAGATGCTTCTCAGAATGAAGTTTGTAAATGCGAGAAGAAGAAGAAGAAAAAGATAACCATAGCATTACCAAGGAAATAAATTGTATTGAAATTATAGTAATAGAAATAGAAGTTTTTAAGTAAAACTTTAAAAACAAAAATTTTTTGATGTAATAACTTCTGTGATTATTAAATGTTGTGGATACAGTAACAATTATAATCTCAAAGTCATGCAGAGAGTAAACATTTCAAGATACTTGCAACAACTGTAATATGATAAAAATACCAAAAATCATGATTTATATTGGTAACAGAGTCAGAGGTATTGCTAATGCAACTCAGTTGTTGTCTGGACGCACAGTTAAAGTAGATGCTGAGTGTCAGTTGGCGAATAAAGGAAAGACAGATGTAATTTTTCCTCCATATTCTTTCATGGACTTCTTTTTCTACTTCAAGTATTAAATTTTCTTGTGTACTCTCTAGCCTGTTCCTTCCACCAGAAAGTATACCTCACCTTTCATCAATTTAACCTTAGGGCAAATTTAAATCCACACCTTTTTAACACCCAAAAGAGGTACCTTTTAAACTGTAACTTTCAATCACAGGGAGACTTTATTTTCCTTTTAAAGAAATTTCCAACAGCCCTGGATATCACATACTTAAGTACTAGCTCTTGAAATCTTGGTACAGGTGTACTAGGGATTCTACTTATGCATATAATTAGCCTGGATATGCATTAGTCAATTTGGAACAGCTAGTGCACAGTCTGAAAGCTGGTGAGATACATGTAGAATTGCAAAATTTGCAATTAATCTGTTAGGCAGCGGTAGGCTACAATTAGTCCTATGCAAAATAATTCATGTAGCATTATGGGAGTTTGTCTTTTGCATTGCCTGGCTATCTTGCTTTTATGTGCATTTATTACTAAGAAGTTATACTAATGGAGTATTCTATTATTATTGTTGATAAAATAATAATGATATTTTGCAGTCACTGTGCATCTTTCTTTGTTCCCTGACTTTGTTTGCACAGGAAATTAAAGGAACAAATTGCCATTTAGTGCTTTTCCACCTCTGCAGTAAAAAATCAGCAGGAAAGCACAAGCTCAGAATTATCAATGAGCAGATGCTAACAGGTTATGAAACTATGCAAATCACAGTGCACTTGAATAAATGAGTGAAAGTTGCTGCTCTGCCAACTTAGACATAGCTGCTGGTAAAACTCAGTGATGGAAGGTAAGGAGAATATTGAAAATAGAAAGAAAGAAATGTGTATTACATTTTCCTTTTCTAAACTGAGCCATTTCTGGCAGAGAAGAAGTACCAATAAATTTACAAACCTTGTATTTTACTTATCCAATGGTGCTTTCCTCCCTTTCCTTCTGGCTGGTACATACTTACTTTTCTTTCCTCCCATAAAATGGGATGTTACATCTCATGGACCAGCACATGAACTTGTACTGGTCCATGAGATATAAGAGAAGGTGGGGCTGAGACAACCCTAATCAATATCAGTCCTTAAAGCCAAAACAAACAAAAAGTACTCTATAGCAATTTTATTAATACATAAGGCAACACAGATATTCTCTAGGCTTCCTTCTACTTCTAACATTATATGATTCTATTATAATCTTACAAAATAATAATAATAAAAGACAGAAAATTGGAGAGAAATGATTGTTTGATTAGAGCAGTGGATCAACACTGAGATTACTAAGTGCCAGTCTTTCAGATAGGCATTGGGAATGAAAAAATGGAAAAGACATAGTCGCCCTCAAGAGGGGAGGGGTATATTCACACCTAATAGGTGTGGTGTGCATCGTCTGGGGGACGGACATGCTTGAAGCTCTGACTTGGGACAGGCAAAGGCAATATATGTAACCTAAACATTTGTACCCCTGTAATATGCTGAAATTAAAAAAAGAAGAAGATGAGATCATAACTATAAAAAAAAAGAATTGATATTTCAAAAGACAAAAAAAAGAGGTTTACAATGTAGTAAAAGAGACAAACAATAATCTGTATATGGA
This sequence comes from Indri indri, assembly GCA_004363605.1. Taxonomy (NCBI): domain Eukaryota; kingdom Metazoa; phylum Chordata; class Mammalia; order Primates; family Indriidae; genus Indri; species Indri indri. Next base: position 15,962 of record RJWJ010019195.1, on the reverse strand, counting down.
AAAACTGTGCAATGAGCACTTAGAGAGATAAGTACAAGATACTAAAGCAGCAAAAAAGTTTACAGAAGGCTTTTGAGAGGGTGTGGTACCTGAGATGAGTTGTCATGAACTAGAAGGCACTACACAAATTAAAGAGGCATAGGGGTTTTCTATTTACAGAACAAGAGCAAGGTGAGTGGGATGAGGCAAATTAAGGAAATAATAATTTAATATAGCCACTGTAGTCTAAAAATTGTACAGGTGAACACCTGTGCCTCATAATATACCCACGGGACCATCTGGGGCTATGATGTTCTGTGAGTAATAAACACTGGCCACTGCTCCAGAGACCTCATATTTCCTGTGAGCATCTGTTGATGTCTACTTATCCATCCATCCATACCTATCTATCTATAAACTTAACAATACACATCATGCTAGATAATGCTAAAAAAAAGAATTATTGACCTGGAAGATAAATCTGGAAAAAGTACCATGTTGCCCCATAGAGAGTTATGCCAAAGTTTAAGACAGGTAAAGGGACAGAGAAGATTAAGTAAGAAGGTCTAAAATTAACCCTTGATTTTGTAACCTGAGACTTTGATGAATTTATTTATCAATTACAGGAGTCTGTTGGTGGAGTCTTTGGGATTTTCTAGATATAACATCATATCATTAGCAAGAAGTGATAGTTTTATCTCCTCTGTCCCAATATGGATACCCTTTATTTCTTTCTCTTGCCTGATTGCTCTGGCTAGGAATTCCTGTACTATGCTGAATAGAAATGGTGACAGTGGCACCCTTGTCTTGTTCCAGTTCTTAGGGGGGATACTTTCCACATTCAGTATGATTTTGGCTGTGGATTTGTCATATATGGCTCTTACAATTTTGAGATATGTTCCTTCTATGCCTCGTTTGTTGAGAGTTTTTAACCAAGAAAAAGTGCTGTGTTTTGTCAAATGCTTTTTCTACACCTGTTGAGATGATCAGATGGTTTTTGTGTTTGCCTCTATTTATGTGGTAAATCACATTTATTGATTTACATATGTTGAACTATCCTTGTATCCCTGTGGTGAAGCCCACTTGGTCATGGTAGATTATTTTATTTTTTTGATGTGCTGTTGAATCATCTGCTAGTATTTTATTGAGGATTTTTGTGTCTATCAGTAGCATTTCTATATACCAATAACAGTCAAGCTGAGAGTCAAATCAAAGACTCAATACCACCTACAATAGCTACAAAGAAAATACAATACTTAGTAATATATGTAACCAAGGAGGTGAAAGATCTCTACAAGGAGAACTACAAAACACTGAGGAAAGAAATCACAGATGACACAAACAAATGGAAAAGCATATCATGCTCATGAATCTGTAGAATCAACATTATTAAAATGTCCATACTGCCTAAAGTGATTTACAGATTCAACACAATCCCCATCAAAATACCAATGTCATATTCACAGATCAATGCTTCCTTTGGAACCAAACAAGAGCCCAGATACCTAAAGAAATATTAATCAAAAGAACAAATCTGGAGGTATCACATTATCAGACTTCAAACTATACTGTAAGGCTATAGTAACCAAAATAGCATGGTATTGGTATAAAATAGAGACATAGACCAATGGAACAAAACAGAGAATCCAGATACAAAACCACCTACCTACAGCCAACTGATCTTTGACAAAGCAGACAACAACATACACTGGGGAAAAAGAGCCCCATTCAATAAATGGTGCTGGGGAAATTGGATAGCCACATGCAGAAGAATGAACCAGGATCCTTATCTCTCACCACTCACAAAAATTAATTCATGGATAAAACGTGTACCAAACGTGTACCAAAATGAACACAAAGTCTTCATGGAAGTGAGACACCAGAAAGACCACACCGACAGTGACGGGAAAAGCAGCAGCTGGTCTTTCCTGCTTAGAAACAGGAAAGGAATGATAACTAGGTTGACAGGTACTTTCTCAATAGCATTTCTTCATTGATAATCATCCAACAAAACTATTTTTCCAGAATGAAGACAAAACAAAAACGTTTAGTTAACAACTAAAAATTCTGAGAATTTAAGGTGCAGAAGCGAAGGCCTCATGCCTGTCATGTCAGGGCTTCATCTCTCAGGAGGGTCATCTCACGTGTAGGCACAGTGGGCCTGGGAAGGCAGCTTCCACGTCTCCACATTTTCTGAGCTGCAACGTTGTACTCTTTTCCGACTTTTTAAAGCAACGTTCCAAACTTAATTTCAGTTACTCCTGGGCGTGGTTATGTATCAGGAAATACTTAGACATCACCAATTGGCATATGGGTCCATTTGCAGAGGGAAGCACACAGAGGCTGCGCTGCGTTCAGCAGTCAGGAGAGAAGGAGGGAGCCCGAGAAGACTCAGGCACACCCAGTTCTTGAAATCAGGGAGCCACAATAGCCGCTGGGGTGTCCTCATATTTTATAAGCCGATAATAGAAGTGTCTTTCCCCCTTGGATTCTATCTTAAAAGTAATCAAGTCTTTTGCCAATCTTTGACGACTTAAAGTTTGGTATGCCGGTGTTTCAGATCATCTGAGGTCAAGAGGCAGTTGCATCCCATACGGGGCCACCCTGCGTTTCCCACTGGCCATTAACTGTGCATTCCTCCTTAGTGGCTGGCTCAGTGAGGCCCCGATGCCTCAAATTCTCACCACCTTTCATTCTACCTTTTCCAAATGTTACATGATTATCAAAGCCAATGTCAAATTCCACTCCTTCCATGCAGGCCTCCAGCTCAGATTCCTCCTCCACTGAACCTGCATGCCAGGGACATGCAAACACAGTGTTACCCTCTCCCCTCCTGGTTTGCTAAGCTACAGTCTTGGGGCCAAGTTACAGGGCAGAATCCACACTTATTCCTTTGCTTATATCATACAGGGAAAAATGCTGGTTGATTGATTCACTGTTGGATTGATGGAGACACCAACACAAATTAGATCAGATCTCTTAGATTCTTGTAGCTTGGAAATTCAATGATTATATGACAAAGAATCTGAATTTCAAAAAGGTGGATGTTGAAATTGATTGTGAAATAATTTAATTCTGTAGCTATTTCTTAAACTCTAATATACCTGCTGAGTTACATGATGTTATTTGTGAAAATAGTCTCTTTACACATTTTACAAGGTAAGAACTATTATTAACATCTACTGAAAACAGAATTGTCTCCACTCCTCCCAACTTCTTATTTAGTCTTGTAAATCATCATCACAATCAACTTCAAAGTCTCTTCTCTCAAGTGATACAGATTTACTGAAATGAACACAGAATGAAAAGAGTTGGGAAATAGTTTCTCTTCTTATAAAAAAAAAAGTCATCTTTGTCTTTTGCTCACCAAAAAAAAAAAAAAAAACCAAAAAAAACTTGGGGTAGCTGCATGAAAAATGTGGACATTTTGCCATAAAGCACCCAAAGATAATACAGAACAAAACACAATATGTCAATTAGATGAACAGAGGGAAGAAACAATAAGAAAAATGTCTTTTAGCTGCAGCCTAATAGGGCTCCACAGATATCACCGCAGTAAAATATAAATGAACCCATCAGGAGCTGTTGACATGTGGAACAATAATCACGTCCCAGCTACCTTGAAATCTTGTTTGAAATGAAGACTTCTGGAGGAAACGAGTCTAGAGCATAATTCAGCCTCTTAAAAGCACAGGAGCTCTACATAAATATGATAAAGTGATTTCAATATCCACATGCCTTCTCTCCACTAGCTCCCAGGTGCTAACGTCCTCAGGTTGCCTTTCTCTCCTCAGATGCCCACCACATATTAGGTTAGACATCTCTCTACCCAAGACCTTCGAGTTAGCAACACAGAGCTGGTTTAGGACCTAGCCCCTGCCCCCGCACACCGGCTAAATCGTCACCGACATCCATTCATCTGTCTACCCATCCCTCCATCCATCCCTCCCTCCATCCATGTAATTATCTATCCGAATTCCAAGCTACCTGGCATATATATTTCTGTACAGGGGCCTCCTCGTTATTATGTCACTCATCTTGGAAAGGGAGGAAGATAAAAGAGCATTTTGAAGTTTTATCTTCTCCCTTTGCAAATATAAGAAATGACAACTGGCTAATAAACACACTGGGTTTTTGAGTTTTGTTTTTGTTTTTGATCACTATACCTAATGGTCTTCTCCTAACTTTAGACGACATTTCTTTTTTTTTTTTTTTT
>RJWJ010019195.1:0-11667 GCA_004363605.1 Indri indri | reverse complement strand
CTTTTTGGTAGAGACGGGGTCTCGCTCTTGCTCAGGCTGGTCTCGAACTCCTGAGCTCAGGACAATCCGCCCGCCTCGGCCTCCCAGAGTGCTAGGATTACAGGCGTGAGCCACCGCGCCCGGCCTAGACGACATTTCTTAATTGGTGGAGGCCTCAGTGGCTGTGTGGTGGAGGCTTTCCTGTATCTCTCTCCAATCATACCTGTGGACGACCACATCCCTGGGTCTTTCTGTGTGCGCGTAGGCCTCACACCCTTGCACGAAGGAGAGTGTGTAGGGAAGGCTGGAAAAGCACCGGCAGGAAGCCCAAATCCCTGGGCTCTAGTCTCCACTGTGAATGTCTTGAAATAAACAGAGCACATTTATCTTCCCTAATTCTTAGTTTTCTCACCTGTAAAATGGTGCTAACAACCAGTAGTCTTTTTAATGCACAGGGCCATGGTGTCAAATTACATTTCACACGGGACAAGACCTTGCAACCTACGACGTGTGATGACGTGTGATGCAGACGCAGTCCTGGGAAGAGCGCCCTGGGGAACAAGACAGAGCCAGGTGGGACAGCAGACGGGCAAGGCAAAGGAGCGCACGACTCTTTCCTCTCTCCCGCTCTGGGGATACGTGTCCTTGTGTCGCCTCACGCCATCATTCCAGACTCTATTCACCCGTCTGTCTCTTGGTGTCTCCTCTCCTGGCACCCAGTATTTGTCTCGGGTTTCGCTTCATGAACTTCCCAGATCCTGCAGTGCTTCTGGCGACGCCCACGGCCCTTCCACTTCTGAACGCCGGTTGGAGTCCACGGCGGCCCGTACCGCGGGTGAGGATCGGGGGTGGTAATGATGGTAATACTACTCATTTAACTCACCGGACAGAATCCCAGTTTCCTGCTGACCACACGTGGAAAAATAATTTAGCAACCTGAAAGCTGTTCATTACCAATATTGATGTGATTCGAATGAAGTCTGCACGTTGGCCTTTCTCTAGTGATGCAGGCACAGCAAGCAGAATACGTTCAGACACAAAGCCATGTTCTCATATCTGAGCTCATTTATATAATAGAAAAAAAAGAAAGAAAACGAGTTTTTAGGTTTGTTTTTAGTCCAGATATTTGTTTAGGGTGTAAGCAAATAACATTTGCTCATGGTAGCCACCATCAGGATAAATAATGTATACTGCTCAAATAATAATGAAACAGACAATCGTGTGTTAGCAAAACAGCTTCAGTGGGAGAGTCAAACACAAATTTCATGCAGCTATCATTACAGGATTGTATTCTTGGATTTTTGAGGGCCTCTTCATTCAAAGATAATCCAGAAATAATTAATTTAGGCCTTAGATACACTTTAAGAATATTCCTTTGATTATACAGCAAAGCTTTTTAATGCTAATTACACATAATTTATTTGTAAGTTTACTTACTGGAGGATTTGTAGTTCAGCATTATGTTGATTTTTAGTATAATCGGAATGTACTATTCCAGCATTTGTTCCAGTTTATTAAATACCTAAATCCTCCCTCCTCCCTCCTTGCCTCCTTCCCTCCTTGCCTCCCTCCCGTGGCTTGCTCACTTCATCAGTTAAATGCTACTCAGCACTGCCATGTGCCTGCCACACCCTTGGACGTGCAGGATAGGGCTCTTACAAATTATACTGAGAATAGGAAGCTATGTGAGCACCTAGGGGGTGCACATAGCCCAGTCCTGGGAGGTGAGGGACAGCTTCCAAGTGTGACTAAGAGCCAATCAGAGCAAACATGAGTAGGAAGAAGATAGCTGCTGGAGGGACAGCCCAGGCCTGGCAGAGAGGGGATGTTGTTTCTGGAGAATTATTCCAGTCCAGTGACATGGAGATTACACGGAGAATTTTGCAGAGGACTGAAGTGGGAGCTACACAGAGACGTGGTTATTGTGCTGGATTCTATCCTGAGAGCAGTGAGCTGGGGTGGGTTGGGGGCTGCTTGTGTTCTGAACACAGAGGCAGCGGGCCGTGGGAGAGGTGAAATAAGGCAAATGACTGCGGCTTCCTGAGCCAGGATGCTGAGAAGGGGAAGGATGTTAGAAAAAATTAATTAGAGAAAGTTTTAAATGGTGGAATGAATCATCAGAACTGAGAGATTAAAGGCAGAAGGAAGGAGAAAAGTGGATCAAAAATGACTTGGGTGATTGCACAGTCCCTGGGGCAGGCGCTGGGTGAGGAGGCAGCAGGAGGCTGAGAAGGGCGGGTGTGGGCGGGGCAGGTTCAAGATGCCTTTGAGAGCTTCTCTCTTTTTTTAACCAACAGTCAAGTTTGTTTCAACGCTACCACCCCTACCCCAGACTATGTTAAAGCAACTTCTCAGACATGTATTATCTCATGCATAAATAAGTGAGGCTATATCTCTAAAAGCTGAAAGGCCAAGGTTAATAGAATATAAAAATTATTTTATAACAACATTACAGTATTAAACATCACATTATCATATTTAAACACAATAGCAATGATTCGTTTATACCATCAGCTTTCCAGATAGAATTCAGTCTTTTCCCCACTTTTCTCTATCAATTGTGTGTTAGTTTAGATCAGAGCTAAATAAGCCCTGAGCCTTGTAGTTGGTTAGTAAGTCTCTTGTAGACTGCAGGTTCCTTCTCTGCTACGCACTTTTTCTTCCTTGTGATTATTTATGAAGAAGCCGGGCCACCTGTCCTGTGGACTGTCCACAGTCTGGAGCTTGCCGGCCGCACCCCATAGTGTCAGAGCGTGTGCTTCTGCCCCCCGTCGATGGGCAGGTACATCAAGATGTTTGATGGGATTCAGGTTTGGGTTGTTTTTTTCTGGCAAGACAACTTCATACATGCCACAAAATGTGTGATCATCTCCACGAGTGTGACATTTGTATAGTCAGGTTCATTAATTCATCAGGGATTGTAAAACAGAAACATTCCAATGTGTCAGTCCTTCTGCATTGATTAACTGGAATACTTGTATACGGAGAAACTTCCCTCCATGGACCTTGGGGAGTGTTCCTAGGCTACAGGTCACAGAGGAAAGAGAGGGCCACTGTGCGACTCTTGATCTTGGTTTACCAGTTTCCAAAATACTGAATTAGTTAGTTCCTTTACGTCATTCAAAGGTGACTTATGAGAAGTAATAATTTTTCACATAGCATCAGCATGAGCTTATAGATTTAGACATATTTTATGTGTTCAGTCCACTGCAGCTATTATGCTGTTGATGCTGAAATTGTTCCATTTTTGGCCGGGGGAGCCTCTTCAGGATGGCTGCTGAGTCCTTTGACGTGGCCTCACAGTCTTTGTCACCATCCTTGCATTCTGGTGTCTCATGTTGCAGGCTCCTTGTGCATTTTCTGTGTTCATTTTACTCCAACGAGGCCTGGTTGCCTTCCCTGGGAGACTATTGTCCAGAGCCCACCCTGTGGGCAGTCGAGTGCTACTCGCTCCCAGAAGTGCTGTGACTTCTAGGCATTTTCTGCAGACAGAACTAGCAATGTTCTTAAAGATAAACTACATCATGAGTTCACATTGGTACTTCCAGTTCAAATGCAGGGCTACGCGTGGTTTTGCTTTTGTCTTTATGTTTTATTTTGTTTAGTTTACATTACCTGGTTAATTTTATATCTTTATCTCCTTTCTCCCATGCCAAAAATCCCAGTTCTAACTGACACCAATAAAGGAATTCTTGGTATTATTCCACAACACACACAGCTCATCTTGGAATAACAATACCATTACTACCACCTACCACCAAAAATATGATTATTAAAGACAGTTTAATTTTTTTAGTTAATTTCATCCTTAGGTATCATCGTGTTTTAAAGCTGCTTGGCATAGTTTCTTTCTGTGAGGTTATGCTGCCAGTTGGATACACCATTAAATTCATTTGTTGCATTTTCCTTCTGATTTATATTACTTTTTAAAATCTAAATTTTGTTTTTATAATTATATAAAATATTAACATGGTTCCAACATCATCTGTACAAACCAAGTTCAAAGAATTCATGCTTTATTTCTGTATACAGAGTTCCTTCCCTTCTCCTACAGGCAATCATTTTTACCCTCATGATTTGTCTGTGCATGTGTTAAATAAGCAAATGCACATGCAGATGTATATCCCTTCCACGTTTCTCAGAGAAATACGAACACGCCATACGTGCTTGTTTCACCTTGCTCCTTTTCATTTAATGTTATGTCCAGGGGATCACTCCTTAGCGGTTTATGGAGATAGCTCCAGGAGGATCTTTGACAGTATGATGAGTTTCTGAACACACAGTAGAGAAACTCACTAGGCAATCAACATATAGGTCTGGAGTTTAGAAAGAGGTCTGAGCTGGGGATACATTCTTGAGACACCTCTCACGTTTATGCCATTGGTGCCACTGAGTCGGGGTGGCTGCCAGGGGAGAGAGAACAAACGAGAGCTGACCACTCACACTATCTGCATGGTGAACCAGGAGGAAGAACCTAAGAGAGGAGGCAGGAACAAGAGAACATTTCTAGAGGGACGGCATGGTCAACGGAGTCAGAAAACCGCCAGGAGGTCGAGGAGTGCAGGACTCTAAAGTGGCGGGGCTGTGAACGGTGCTTTGCAGATGCCTGCATGGCTTCTGTTCTCCATGGGGGCGGCCAAGCTATGTTTTTCAGCCTTTTGCATTTAGGTTGGAGCCAGGCGACCATCTGGCTGGTGGACGGTGGGCCGAGGTCCTGCTCTCCACTCGATTCCGCACCCCACGGCCTTCCTCCCTGTGGTGTCCTCTGTCCTCCACATACCCCAGTCTGAGCTGATTGTGGATGGCGGGTGGTGGCCACGGCAGCCCCACCTCGGTCCCTGACTGTCTGGAGCAGAGCTCCCTGCCTCCTCCCATGAGGGGTGTGGGGAGGGGATGTGGGGGACTGAGAAGAAAGGAAAGGTGTGAACTGCTCTATCTGGAAAGTGGAGAGAAGCATTCTGGAACTGATTAGCAGGGAAGGATGTGTAAAATGGTCTCTTTCCTTAAGAAACAAATTGTTTTCCCTTTAGTTCATCTCCTCCAGTCCACTGTGGACTTGGTGCCTCAGGAACACCCTGAGGTCACAGGAAGTGACATTCTCAGGGGGCGTGTTCACATCCTTGGGACAGACTTCTGCTGCCAACTGTTACTGGCCAGAATTCTGCTTTTCTAAGTCGTTTTTACTTAACTGATGAACATATTACATTTCAAATATCATTTGATTTGACTTCTGTGTATTCTTGGCACTTTGATCTGGATTTTGAAATTTTTTGATTATCCCGTTAACTTTTACAGGGAATAGGAGCATTTTATCCTGTATTAACTTTAAGTGCATTAAAACATGAAAAGGACAGCTTCATTTGAACACTTTTCTTTCCTTTGCATTTTTGTTTCTCACTCTCCCCTCTCCTCCTTCCATTTCCTCTTTCTTTTCCTTCCTTCCTCCTCCCTCTGTCCTCTTTTTCCTTCTCTCACCATTTAGTCACACACATCAATCAAGAGCTGAGAAGCTATTGTTTCAATTCACCCTCGATCCATTGTCCTGTATTTGTTTTGTGGTCCCATTACACAGAATAAAGAGAAATGTCACTGATTCTATTGTAAAACATCAGTACTTGTGCACTATGCCCTCTGACCAGAATCCTGTGTGGTTGTACATTTATTTTGGTGCTGTTCTCCAGGAGAGATGCAGGGCAGGGGTGTTGGGGTAAGTGCCCACATGCTCAGAGTGATGTCTAGAAAGAAGATGACACCCTTTGGATATATAAGTTCCAATTTTTAACAGTCCCTTTATTTTGCGGTCCTATCCCATATGGCTGGTGGGTTCCTGGGTACTGGAATCCTAACATACCACTTGCCTGACACGTGAGGCTGAAAGTCTAAGTTCCCCACACCACACGTCGGGAGCAGGGATACTACACGAGTTGTCAGACTGACTGACAGCTCCTTTGATTTCCCTGACCTGACCCAGCTCTGGAAGTTGATGCCAGGAATACAAATTAAAGGACAAAATTAGGGTATTAGAGAGAAAAAACGGGTATTTCCCTCACACATTTTGCCCACTGCTGTCCTCAGAATCAGAAGGGTGGGGTGGGGGAGAATCTGCCCTGACTCCAAAGAAATCCAGGTTGGATCTTATCTCCTGAGCCAGGATTACTTTCTGCTAAAAATTTCCTAATGATGAACTACACGCTTGGCTAAATTAGGAACTGTCTACTGCATTTGGGAAAATCTCTTGCATATAGCTCTTTGCCATTTTTAATGTTTCTCTGCCAGAGAATTGCCTGCATTTTACCTCACTGTAAGTGCAATAAGAATATTATTTTCCCAAAATAATTTTGCATTTTCTTGTTTGTAATCTCTTCTATTTGGCCAGAGGAATTCATTTGCCCCAATATTTAATAGATTTAGGTTTGTTGCACACAAAATGCAAAGACAGAGAAAAATACAGTGCTGCTGACATCCGCGGTGGGATTAAACAGTCTCACAGCTGACATGTTTTATTCAGAGTGAGAAAAGAGTTTTGAAAGTCAGATTTTATGGAGAGAAAGAGAGAGAGAAGATAATTCAAAGCTTTTATTTTTTTTCATATCAAGGGTTTCTGCCTGGCGACCTAAACATTGAGGCTTTTACAAACCAAAGCCATAGAGCAGAGAAGTCCTGGTCTGACCAAGTGTCAGCCACGGGGACGAGACGGTCCCGGAGAGGAGATTCCTAATGAGGCTACTTCAAGTGCCACGTAACCTCTTCTGGGTGCAAATTAGAATTAACTTTTGCACATATGTGCACATGTTTATATTGAAATATGTGTAAAATAAACTACAGCACAGAAATATGAAACCACATCTAGACCTCCCGGGGATAATGTCGCCCACAGCCATAAGCTACCAAGCGAGAGAAGAGTGGGTTAGTCAGCGCCTGGGCTTTCTCCACTGGGAGATTGGGACGTGGCCAAAGGGAGGAGTCTTGTCTTAAATTGAAAATTACTTGTGGGAATGCCAACTCTCAGCCTCGACATCTTTTCCCTTTTTGTGACGTCCCTGATATCGACACTACCCCTTATTCTTCAAACAATTGTGCTTTAGGATTCCAGACGTTTGACCCAGCCATGTCCTTCCATGGGGAATGGCCCGGCACTGTGATGTGGATGTTTTCCAAACCCGTCGCTCGCTCTCAGGAACACGCAGCATAGCTGCTGTGCAGGGCGGCCACCAGTGGGGTGTCTGGTCACCTATACACATGAGAGTGTAACACTTGCTGCTTCTCACACAGGTCACAAAGGACATGAACTTTCATAATTCTTCACTCCGAGTTCAATGCTGCCCTCTTCAGGCACTCCTAAGGGTTCCGGGGGGATGGAAGACGGACACACCATGGTTGCTGTCAGGGCGAAGCTGGGTGCTGGGGTAGTCTGTGGTGCCGGCCCCAGCAAGGTCACCAGGCTGGAGGGTGGGAAGCCTCTTTGATTGCACCTCTGTCCTGCTTCCTTCGAGGGAAGCCCTTGTCTGTTCTCCGTGGTCTGTCTCGCCATCCCCCAGAGATTTCTTTCTCTTATCTGCCTTAGCCTATCTGAAGCTGGCGTGCAGGAATATGACCTCGTAGATGCTAAATAACCTTCTCATCTCACCTTCTGCTCCTGCAAAATGGGAAAAGCAGCTTCTTGCTTATGTCTTTAACCATCAAATCTTCTGTTCGGTCTTTTACACTGCGGCTGAAGCATGCTTGCTTAGATGTCAGATCTATGCACTCTAGTCAGTTCCTTGGACCAGTAACTGCACCCAAGGTACCTCCTAGGCCTCATTTCCAAGTTCCCCAAATTTCTTTGCTCCATTGCCCCTCCATCATCTCTCTGGCTTTAATGACTGTCACCCTGAGATCACTGGGCTTGAGGAAAAAGGCCACACCTTCGTCTTGTTTTTGTTGGAAGGCTGGGCTTGGCTATTGGCGCCACTCAAAGACTTTCTCAATCCCAGTTGTTACTGTTTGGGTTTAGAAGTGCAATCCCTGTAGACGTCAATGTACTGGACCCTGCTTTCCTTAATTTTTCTTGAACTCCACTTTTTCTGGTAATGCCTTGATACAGTTACCAGATAAATGCCCCACGCCAGGGTGCTAGTTCTTCCCAGTCTTTCCCACTAAGGCTGCTGACTCAGTGGGCACGTGATCTGCTTCCCAAGCTACTGCGATCAGCAATTTTAATAAACGTCTGTCACTGCACAACCCATTTTATCAGTATTCTTCCCTCGTGCTGCTCCATCGTGAAGTTACTGTACGTCCTCTCTCTTTCTCTTCCTTTCTTTCTGCCAAATCTCAATCCCAGTCCAAATTTCTCTGTTAGTCAGGAAAGGATAACTGTTGTAACCAGTGATCTCAAATCTCAGTGGCTTAGTACAATAAAAGCATATTTTTCATTCATGAAATTTCCAACATAGTTATTCCCAGTCAGACAATCCTTACAATGGTGAATCATGGATACAGGCTCCTTCACTCTTGTGATGGATTCTCTGCCTCCTGGAGCTCAAGTCCTGTGCTGGATCCTGTGCAGTCAGCTGTCCAACAAGCTAAGAGAGAATAATTTATGAGTCCTGTGTGTTTGTTCTTTTCAGTATCTTCCACATGAGTGAAGTCTTTTCCAATAATAAGTGCTGAATATTTATTGGCTGATACTCTTTTCTTTTTTTTTTTTTTTTTTGAGACAGAGTCTCACTCTGCTGTCCGGGCTAGAGTGCCATGGCGTCAGCCTAGCTCACAGCAACCTCAAACTCCTGGGCTCAGGCGATCCTACTGCCTCAGCCTCCCAAGTAGCTGGGACTACAGGAATGCGCCACCATGCCCGGCTAATTTTTTCTATATATATTTTTTTAGTTGGTCAGATCATTTCTTTCTATTTTTTAGTAGAGACAGGGTCTCACTCTTGGTCAGGCTGGTCTCGAACACCTGACCTTGAGCAATCCACCTGCCTCGGCCTCCCAGAGTGCTAGGATTACAGGCGTGAGCCACCGTGCCCAGCCCTGATACTCTTTTAAAATATAGGATGCAACTGGTGTTAGGTCTGGATAAGGAGGGAGGAAGAGGAACAGGTGGCACTAGGAGATGCTGTGTCTGCAACAGGAGGGACAGATTGACCACAGGGACCTTCCAAGAAGGAACAGACGCCTTATCAAGGGGGTTTCCAAGGACTGACCAATCAGAAAGAGGCAGAAAAAACCATAAAGAAGAGATATGATCAAGGCCACAAAAGGGGGTCTTTGGAGTATGCATACAAGCAAGGTGACAGTGTCCTCAAGTGACCTACCCTCATTAGCATAGTAAAAATCACACCCACCTACTCCATGAGTTTACAAATGCCATGGCAACCCCTAGAAGTTGCCTTACAAGGTTAAAAACCGGGAGGACTCACCATTCCAGGAACTCTACACCCCTTTCCCGGAAAAATCGTGAATATTCCACCCCCAGCTTAACATATTATTAGTGATTAATATAAAAGGACAGACCCTAACCCTGGGTTCATTGTCCCTTATTGGAGCAGTCTGCTCTCTACTAGCTTTGAGAGTGTACTATGCTTCCTATACTCTGTCTTTAAACTCAGGGTCATCTCCCCTCGCAGAGATAGACCCGTTTCTTCTCTGGAATGTACCATGCTGAGATGAATCTTGCTGTTCGGCTTGCTTCTTTATTGCGTTGACTCGGTACCAGGAACCATTCTTCAGTGCTGGGAACCAAGAATCAGGGAAACAGGAACCTGACTCCCTCTGCACTGATGTTGAGGAAAGTAGCACATGAGTTAACTATCATTTTTAATTGACTAGGAGAAGGATGGGACCAAACAAATCCTGGAGTCTCAGGAGAGCATGTGTGTGTCAGGGGGGAAGGAGATAAAAAAGGAATTCAAGGAGTTGAAAAAAAAAGGGAATGGACTTGAAGTCAAAGATAAATATAGTTCATTTCAATTTTTTTTTTTCAGAAAAGTAGTAATGATTGCAGAGGTATAGAAAAATAAAGACAAGAGTTGATATGGGCAATATTAGAAAAGCACATTCTTTGAGAATTTCCTGTTAGCATTAAATTGCTGCTAACTTTAATACTGATGAAAAGTCAGAGGTGTGTATTACGGAAACATGGCACAAATACAGACATGCTTAGTATACAGCATAAATGGAACATGATAAATAGATATTTAATTCAGGAAATTCATAGTATCAGCCGGACTAATTAAAAATCAGTTAGATATTCTCCAATAAGTAAGCTGAGTGGGAGTGGTATATCTATTCAATGAAACATTGTACAGTCATTTTAATGACGGTCATGTAAACCGCATCATAAGCCTTTTCCATTTCACAGTAACATTGGTTGTAATTACAGAGTGTACACAATTTAATAGCCTCCCTGCTTTTCAATTTTATGTGAAAATTACACTTTCACCTATATGAAGGAGAAGTGTGTCTAAATATAATGAGGCCATTTTAGCTGTAGGCTCACATTTAACTGCCTTGGGAATTTTCCCAATGGAAATAACAAAACTAAATAAATGAGAGATAGAATTCATACCTTTAGGTAATTCATTTCTTAAATGATCTGAGTAAAGCATTTTTTTCCATTGTTGTTGTTATGGTGGTTGTTTTATAACTCACGTTTGGGTTAGCCTTTCCAATGATCATGCAGTTACCAAGTTCCCTCATCAATATTGTATAGACACCTTGTGTACTGCTGAGTTATTAAGTTCAAGTACCTGAAGAGTGAAAAACTGAGCTCAGTGATCATACTTCTCTCAGATATGATGTGATCTCATGGGTGCATAGATCTATGGATCTCCTGTAACGAACTAGCTTCAAAGTGATCCTAGTAGGCCCCAGCTGTGAAGGTGTCAGTGCACCAGGCACTTCATATAAGATTGAGAACACGTCAACTGTCTACACAGAAGAATGAGGGAAGTGGTTGAAAAAGACCATGGAGAACTAGTTCCCACACCTCCTCCATCTACCTCTTATCACTGCCATCAAATGTGCACACCATGTGCACACACACACATGAAACGCTGATATATAATATAACATATACATGATGGTTTGGCCCCAAATACATCATTTCTCTCAAGAGTGGTCAGAAAATAAAAGTGGAATTGACTCCAGAAGACGTATTGTTACTGCATCTCTGTAGAACCGGCAAGATATAAGTGTTTTGAATGTTTTCTCCAGGTTTATATTAATATTTGGTATCTAATACTCGTCAGAGGTATTACCACAATATCTTAAGTCATTTTGTAACCTTTATAAATGTTTCAGGAAGTAAAAACAAATAAATTTATGCAGCCCAGAATTCATTAAATAATTGCCGACATAACGAAGGACTCTTGAGTTCTAAATGAATATTTACTTATTATTTACACAAACCCAATATACATTCTGACAAATTCATTTCTTTTCATTACCCTGGCTGCACATTTTTATAGCAACCAGATAATAACAAAGAAGAAACCACAGCCAAGAGTCACATCTAAATACCCACATTTTACCCCTTACTAACAGTAAACTCCATCTCATTTCATCTGTACCTTTAGATGTAGCTCCATAAATAAATAAGAAAATATTCATCTCCTTTCCATATCTTAATAATAGAAACTTAATCAATAAGATAATATACAGCAAAATTCAACAATATAAAATTTTTATTTCCGGCTGGGCGCGGTGG
>RJWJ010019194.1:0-22297 GCA_004363605.1 Indri indri | reverse complement strand
AATAAATAAAATAAACTGTAAAAGAATAATGATCAGATCAGCCTCTTATTTTTTACCAGTAAAATTTGATGTCCAAAAAATATAACAGCCTCAAAATTCAGAAGGAAATTTATTTTCAATTTAGGTTTCTATACTCTTGGATTTTGAAATTACTGAAAATTATTCACTCCTTCTTAGTAATAGGATTATACACCCCTGTCAACTAATCTGTGAATTGCCTGTGCTTACATTGTCATGGCACTGACCACAGGTTTTGAGCAGGTGATGTGTTTTGGCAATTGGGATATGAATGGACTTTATATTTGCCAGATTGGAGCTGGAAGCCTTAAAGGTTATTTCATGATTTGGTTTGACAACACCCTTACATTCCTGCCCTCTGCCTTGCGAATGTGCCTCCTGGACAGGAACTACTCTGTCCCTCCGGGTCACAGAATGAAAGGATATAAAGACAAGCTGAGCCATGCTGAGTCAGGCAGATCTGAAACCGATCCACAGACATCATGTAATATGAGCCAGAAATAAATACATGTTGTTGTAAGTCACTGAGATTTGGAGACTGTTTATTACCATAGCAAAACTGAAAATGCAGACATAAAAAGAATTCTTACCCCGAGGAGGGAATTTATGATTCCATCTTCTCAGGATTCATGTCCTCTTTGTTCTAACATTGGCACAGAGATTTTCATTTGGTCACTCCTTCTTTTCCGAGCTCTGTTCAGGTAGTTAGGGGGATGCTATGTACAATTTCTAATTCCGTGAGTGGGTGTGTGCCTGTTATGAGGTATGCTACATACCCCCTCATTTAA
Source organism: Indri indri (assembly GCA_004363605.1). NCBI lineage: Eukaryota > Metazoa > Chordata > Mammalia > Primates > Indriidae > Indri > Indri indri. The sequence continues at coordinate 21,491 of RJWJ010019194.1, read as the reverse complement.
CAACACTGATTCGATCAGAAGTGGGCACATGGCCCCTTTCAGCAGTGAGAGGCATGTTCAGTAGGTTTTATATAGTCAGGGTAGTTACTAACATGGAGAAAAGTTTTCCCTGGACTTAAGCCTGGACAGACGTAAGCCCAGGTCCTTCAGAGCCCATCAGAAGAAGACAAACTGTTTTCAAGAGGCCAAACATGAATGTAAAATTGAGTTGTGGAGAGAGACTGAACTGTGATGACATTATTAAGATCTTCAATACAACTATTATACCCTTGGAATTTTCTTGAGCTAATAAATCTCCTTTTATGCCTTAGTCAATTAGAGTTTGAATAGTTTTTACTCATAACCAAAATAATGTGTAGTGCTGTAGCTCCCATCACCTTTTATTATTCAATGAATTACTCCAATAAAATGAGTGAATCAAGAAAGGGAAAGAACTGGAATCCAAGAAACAGCATAAAATTCAATAAAACAGTGAAGTTCAGGGACAGATCTGTGTACTTTGTGATTGATCACATTATAAGTAAAATAATTTCCTTCTAGAAATTCTTCAAGAAATGTGTCCCAAATAACAAAATAAATATTATGAAACTGGAAGTTACTAGTAATTGAGTAAACAATGTGCACATTTTAATTTTCTTTTATTTTCCCAACAAGAGAAAAGAAAGGAAGTCAGAAGTATCTAACCCTACCACAAATATCTATACAAAAAGTTATCATTTGTAGGTATAAACTAGGAAAGACATTTTTTGAGAAGTTGGTGGATTATAGGAGAGGAGGATTCATTCATCCATTTTGCCAGAAGATAAATTTGTTACCAATATTAATAAAATTTTAAGGTAAAATTGATAGGAGTCCAGAGAGAGGAAACTCTTCATTTAGAAAAGGAATATTGTAAGATATTAACAAATCAAGAAATGGAAATTTAAGTATCTTATAACTAGGTTAATCAAAATTTATTTAATTGTCAATATTTGTGAATGTGGTTTGTAAGTTAGCTAAATTCTCATCTATCATGGCAGATGATGAATAGTTAAGATCAGAGGAAAACATAAATCAATAAAAATAAAGCTATATCTAAATCTATCATTCATAGGTAGGTAGCACCTCTTAGAACAACAGTCATAAATAGTTAAAATGATACATCATACAAAAATGCCTGACTATGCAGAGGATTGGAAAGAACAAAGGAAAGTTGCCTTTCATTATAAGTCATTTTGTACAAATTGGTACGCCTGAATATCTTGCTTACTTCTGTGTATTATTTTTATTTTGTGTAAGTAAATGGGCTAAACTCAGTTAGTAAGAGAACAAAAAGGGTTTTAATTAAACAAAAATAAATTTTGACCTATATGCTACATGCAAGAACTCACGCTGAAAAGCAATCTACCTAAAAACGTAAAAACATACGAGAAAAAAATGACACTTTGAACTCCAAAAACTCATTAGTAAGAAAACAGACAGCCAATTTTTAAAAAATGTACAAATGATTTGAAGAGATACTTCACCAAAGAGATACAAATCACAGTAAGCACATGAAAAGATGCTCAATGTCATCAGTCATTAGGGAAATTCAAATTAATTCCACAATGAGACACTACTGACGTCTAAATGTAAAAAGATTTACCATATCAAGTATTGTAGATGCTGGATAGTAGTTGCAACTCTCGTACACTTCTGAGGCAAATGTAAAATATTACAAACATCTTGGAAAATAGTTACACACACAGTTGCCATATGACCTGGCCATTCCCCTCTTACGTATTTACCCAGGGGCGAAAAAAGCATATGCTCATATTAAAAGGCTTGTGCAGTAATGTTATTAGCAGCTTTATAGGTAATGATCAGAAGCTAGAAACAGGACTTTCAGAATGACAGCATGAGCTGCTCCATGAACCTGTTCCTCGGTGAAACAATCATGATGGTGAAAATTATATTACAAAACCCAATCATTTAAAGTCACTGGAAACTGTCCTAAGAACATACATTAAATGAGAAACATTTATTCAATAAAGTCTACTACATGTTAGTGAAAACAATGAACATTTGAGGCACCCGAGCCACACCCTATTTCTTCTGTCCCTAGGTGGAAGTTCCACCTGGGCAGATGTGGCTGAACGATGGGGCCTAAACTCTCCCCAGATCTGCATCAAGGACTACAGTATTTCCTCATGGGGAGAAAGCCACAGAATTTTTTGTCCTCCCAAATTCTGTCTTAGAGAGTCTAAATTCTAAACAAGTACAGCCAAAAGGTTGATTGCTCTCTTTCTCCACTCAGCCCTCGCCCATAGGTGGACGCTCTACCCAGGCAAGGCAGACTGAGAATAACGGGGCCCCACATTAATAAATATAGTCCTTGCCCCAGTTTACTCATGGAGGACAGTTTCCAAGCTGGTAGATGAAAACCAGACACTATCATCCTCGCCCAGCACCTTACCCATAAGCAGGGGAGTCACACCACAGGAAGTGGTCTATTGTCATCGCCCCACCTCTGAGAACTTGGCTCAGAGATTTCGCCCAAAGGAAGAAGCAGACCCTATGACTACAGCCCTGTAAGACTAAGAACTCCAAAGTGCTCCTCGAGCGAACTGTACTTATTGAGAGTAGAGTGTGGGAAAGTTCAAGTCTAAGCACAGTTGAAAACAATGGAGATTTGAGGGGTAAGCAATTAAAAAGAGGCTGGCAGCTCTAAGAAAGCAACAAAGTAAAAGGTAGGCAAGTTAGTTTATTAGAGGAAACCAGAAAAATATAGCTAAAAAGAGCCTGTCTGGTTTTATAACAAACCTCAAAAACTGGCTTCAAAAAGTACCCCTGCAAAGGGACCTACATTTAATCAAGTCAGATGGTGGAACAATTTATACCTCAGGGCATTACCGAAGACAATACCCCAATCAACTGGCAATTAGTGGAGCCTAACTTGGGTGTGCTACCAAGAAAGCTTAACAGAACAGAAGAGTCAAAGAGAGCTCTGCTAAAACATTCTCCTCCCAGTCATCCCTCTGTGACTCTGCACATGCCTAAGGCTGTACCTACCCTCTGAGGAGTGACATCAGAGGCTTCAGACTTCAGGGAAAATAGACTTTATTAAAATAGTCCAGCCAAATTGCTAATAAAACTAGCAAGTGACAGCAGCAAGTCCTGAACAGGAGGGATCAGCATCCAGAGTTATTACAATATATTGTCTAAAATGGCCAATTTTCAACAAGATAATAAGAGACAGGCAAAAAAAAAAAAACCAGGAAAACCTGACACATATACAGAAAAAAAAAGGATAATAGAAACAAGCAATGAGAGGGACAAGATGACTGACAGCAGAGAAAGTCTTCAAAGCAACTATTACATGTTCAAAAAACTAAGGAAATCACTCTACAAGAAATTAAGGAAGGAGTCCTACTTCTGGCTGACGGTATGAGAAGAGCTCCATGCACCTGCTGCTCTGTGAAACTGGTAAAAATTATGAAAGGACAATAACTTAAAGTAATTACAGTGAATGAAAAATTCCAGACAAAATTAAACACATACTGTATTAGTTTATTTATATAGAACTGTAGAAAATGCAGACTAGTCTGTGGTGACAGAAGGCAGATCAGTGGTAGCCTGACTAAGGAAGGAGATGGGCATGCGGTTGGCAGGTGTGATGGAGCAATTACAGTGAATCACTGGGAAACTTTTGGGTGTGATTAAAATGTGAATTATTTTCATGGTAGTGATCACTTCATAGATATATACATATTTCATAATGTATCACATTTCACACTTTAAATATATGTAGTTTATTTTAATAAAGCTGTCTAAAAATGTTGGACAAAAATACAATAAGGAAAAGCTAACAAAAGAATGTAGGGATCACAATTCAATGGGGTTGTGCCTTAACTCAGGGGACGTCTTCAGAAGCTATTCTCTCATAGGAGGCACTTCAATATCTCATTATAAAAACTGCTGATACTTTAAAAGCTGATATACGATTAACACTGAAACAGCATAGAATTAACACTGCAGGAAGACAGAAATATTTTGAAATTCTCCACCCATCCTTCATTATTTGAGGGTTATTCTAAATGCAAAATGGTTTGATTATTTGAACATCTGCAGAGAGATACTTAGTTTGTCCTTTTTTGTTCAGATTAGTGTTTATAAAACTTTGATGTGCTTAAGAATCATTGTGTTCATCTTATATTCAAAGAAAAATGATGTATATGGAATATATAGACAATTTATCTGGGAGGATTCAAGTGTAATTTGGTTTAGGTGTGATTTTTGCTTTACAAACATGAATGCAATCAAAATCAAATCTGAAGGTGTTAACTTAAAGTGTTCCTTTGTCACAATGGATATATAATCAAAATTAGAAGAGTATAGAACAGGACTCTTGTACCCTCAATAAGTTACCATCAAATATATGGGGAAAATTAGCAGGAAATTCAAAGAAGTAGCAGAAAAAATAGTTGTAGTGGAAGACTTCATCTCGGTCTTTCTTCATGATTATTTAAATCTTGAGGAGTGGTCATGAAAATCCAAATGTGCAGTAAAATAAATAAGTAATTGCATTCATCTGCTGGGGCTGCCATAACAAAATACCATGGACCGGGTGGCTTTAACAACAGACATTTATTTTCTCACTGTTCTGGAGGCTGGAAGTCCAAGGTGAAGACCCCATCAGGGTTGGTTTCTCATGAGGCCTCCTTCTTAGCTTGTAGATGTCCACCGTGTCCTTACATGGCCTCTTCTCTGTGCACCTGTGGGGGGGGGGGGGAGAGAGATCACTGGTGTCTTTTCCTCTTCTTATGAGGACACCAGAATTATTAGATGAGGGACCCACTCTGATGACACCCTTTAACCTTAATTACCTTCCACAAGGAAGTCTCTGATTACAGACTCATGGAGGATTAGGGCTTCAACTTATGAATTTTGGGGCACACAGTTCAGTCCTCAATAGTTAAATAAGCCTTAGTTTCAAAAAGTTGATTTTTATTTGTAGTACATTGAGTAATATAAAGGACTATATGTTTATTAATAATTAAAGAAGTATAATTCAACATCAAAAAACCTAGGTTTTGGAGATATATTTGACTTTACTAGAAAACTGTTATTTGTATTAATTTATTAGCATTTGCATTTTCAAGGATTAGCATTCATTTCTGGAATGAAGATTATATCAGACTATGAACTATTAACCATTACTGTGTAACAAACCTCTCCACACTTCAGTTGCATTCCAAAAAGAAGGCACTTGATTATTTTCCAGTTTTCTATAGGTTCACTGGTACTTCCTTTGACATCCACATGGGCTCACTCATGCAGTTGCATTCAGGTGAGGGTTGGCTGGGGCTGGAATATCCAAGATGGTCTCACTTACTTTTCAGATAGTTAGTGCCAACTTGTGGTTGAGGGACCTTAGTTCTCCCCCATGTAATCTTCCATCCTCCAGTACTCTTGACTGGTTTCTGAAATGGTATTCTCAGGGCACTTGAAAGTGGCAGCTGCAAGTATTTCTAAGGCCCAGGCCTGGGAATCACTTTCCATTGATCAAAGCAAGTTACCAGGTGAGCTCAGGTTCTTGTGATAGGGGAAATACACTATGTTTGTTGATGGGAAGAGGTACAAGAAAAATGTGGCCATATTTAATCTATTACATTTAGACCTCTGGTCACAATTATCTACTTTTCTACCACAGGGAAAGTCTCCCCAGTGGTCACCCACCCAATCACTGCATCAGGATCAGCATCCACTGTCTTATCTATGAATACATCTGGCATAGGGATGGATGGGGCTCCTCGACTGCAGCTCCTCTTGGCCTGGGGATTTTTGTGAGACAAGTTATAATCCCCCCTTGCCCTACTCCCCACACACATATGGATGCAGTATGAGACAGAGAGTTTAACCACAATAGACATTTCCACTCAAAATAAGAAAGAATGCAAAAGATACAGCAATCACTTGACATAATAATTCTGAACAAAAGCTGGGTACATACCACCAGCTTCCCTTATCCATAAGGATGTTCCTGATTAGGGTTCATGTCCGCTCCAGAGTGGTTCCTTGGTCATTTTTTCTCCTTGATTTTTGGTTCTGCCCATTCGGCTGTTAGCTCTCCTTTTGTTGTAGTAGCTCCCAACTATTGAGTACTAGTTTCTGTACCTGATAACTATTGGTCAAAATAAACCACATCAAAACTCAGTAGATTAAACTACAAAAATGCATCATTTCTTGCCATCTTGTGGGTTGGCAGGTGATCCTCCTGCTGATTTACCTAGGTACTCTCACATGGCTGCTGGAGGGGACATTGGGCTGTAAGGTACGAGATGAGCTCAATCACTTGTCTGGCAGTCGATAGTGTCTCTTCTCTGTGACAACTTAGTTCTCAAAGTAGTTGCTTATTGTCTAGTAAACTTGACCAGCTTCCTTGTATGACAGTCTTACAGCAGCATTTTAACAAAGTATATGCAAATACTGCAAAGCCTCTAGAGCCCACAGCTCCTGAACTCACACAACATAAATTATAGTACATTCTTTTGGTTAAAGGTTGTCATAAGGGAAGCCAAGATTCAAGGCATGGGAAATTGGAGTTCATCTCTTGTTGCTGGTTACTGCAAAGAATTTGTGGCCATGCTTACTCTATCATAAAGATTAATACAATCTTAATGATGTATAGAAATATAGTATTTTCACTAATTTTAATTTAAAAGCAAAACTACCAAAAGAGAAAGAACAACACTTTTAATTTCTATCCTTAACAGAAATAAAAATGGGTAATTAACTTCTGAAAAAGAATAAAGCAATCAGTATCTCTACACACACACATAAATGTTTTCCTTATTTTTTTTTTTTCTGTGAAGGACTTCACTTGATATTTTGGTTTTAATTTTCTTGAACAACTTAGGTGTTCAAAAAATTTAAAAAAAACTGTTGTAATAAAAGATTTATGGCAAGGAGAGCCTACTTTTCACAACAAAGCTGAAGGAGGACAGAAAACACATAGTTTTGATAGGATTATCCATAAAACAGCTTGCTTTTGCACTGCTGAAATAGTATTGATGACTTAGGGATGTCACAAAAATTATTTAGCTTATATACATGTAATTTAAAATGTATAAAGAGATTTAAAATCGATTTGACATTCTACCTTATACACACTGAAAAGTAGTTTCACTTTCTTCTTTGAACGCAGAATCAGTATAATTTTTATATATGCTGTCTTTTTTTCAATTTGCATTTGTTTATTTAACATCATATTTGTGAATTTTGTGCACACTGACGGGTGACATTAGTCGATGTGCATAACTATTTTAGAGTGTCCAATCTTATATATTTCAAATTGTTTATGCATTCTTTTATTAATGGAGTTTCAAAATTTGTCATTATAAACAAGACTAGTTCAAATATTTTGTTTATGTCCCCTGTACATGTGCAAAAATTTGTCAAGCAGTGGAAATGCTGAATTGTAAAATAGGAACATATCCAAGTATTATAGATATTGCCAAATTTTTCCCCAAAATGGTTGTGACACTTTACACTTCTACCTGAAGTGTACAACTGTTTCTAGGAGTTCACATCATCCCCAGCATTTGACATTGCTGGATGTTTTATTTTAAATGTAAATGTGTGAACTTATGTCTCATTCTAGTTTTGAATGTGAATTTCTCTTATTAGCATTGGTTTTGAGTTGTTTCTCCTTTTTTCTTGTTGATTTATGCTTTTTCTTTATATTCTGTTTTCTAGTTCATTGTCTGTTACATATATCATATTAGTCTCTTAGTCTGTGGCCTGAATTTTAAGATGAATCTTAGGTAATTCTAACAAGAGAACTCTGAATCACACTTTGAGAAAAATATTTCTAAGCCAGAATATTCGGATTGGAGTAAAGACAATATCCTTAAAGTGTTAAGATTCATTTGGAATTAAATGACAGAGCAATTACATAAAGTTTTCCTTTTTCAAGCCAATCTTACCCTCATAAAAGTATATATTACATAGTAAAAATAAGTGATTAATTGACTTGCTACTACATGTTACAGTTTGGTGGATATTGTACTTCTATGCCACAAAAGTCAGTAATATTTGTCTAGACACTGAAAAGTCTTCACTATTTTCAAGGTATTCTTAATGTATATAAAATTTTTCCTAGACTCATTCATTCATTGAACAAACATTGATCCAGCCTTCGCATGCCTGGCACTGCATATCAATGAGGTTAAAGAGTGAATAGGGACATAAGTTGCTTACAGTCTAGAAATAAAACAAAAAATGAAACTAAAATATGTATACCTTGGGTATAATTTATGGAGTGCACACTATTGGGTACAGAAGGAGTCACTTAAGGAAACTGATGAGGACAACTAGTGTTGTTAGTGAAGAATGGTAGCTAATTTGAACCTTAAAGAACAGGAGGTATTAATTGGTCAAGTGTTTCAAAATCACATTTATTATATCAATCTCATATGAATTTTTTATAAAAAAGGAGAATCATATGTCTCATTGCAGATCCACTAAATACAAATCTTTGAGGTTGGGTATCTAGAATATGTATGTCTGAAATCCTCCATTTGATTATAAAGATACATATGTTGTTGAAGACTTGGGGTAGATAAGTGAGGAGTAAAGGGCATTCTTGGCACAGAAGCAGGATAGGGAGGAGGTGGGAGTGTGGTTGATCTGAGTACTTCTGGGGAATTGGAGGTGAGTCAGGATGGCTGTCATGAAGAGTGTGAGTGGGAACATGGTAGGATAAAAGCCAAAAACCTAGGCAGGACAGCTGGGCAATGCACCTGGTAAAATGCATATTCATCAAACAGTTGATAAATGAATGAATAGGTGAGCCATTAGGACTTCACATGTCTTGGTTAAAGTTTATCCTAAAGTTAATGTGGAGCCAATGTCAGATTTCAAGTAGGAGAGTAGAAATTAAGATTAAATTAATTATTCAAAAATAATGAAAAAGCCCACACATTTTGTGAGTTTTTTGATGGCATTCAGGAGCTGTGACTAGCATGCAGAAGTGATGGTTTTCCTAATTCCTGTTAATGTTTTTTTAGGTTGCTTAAACTCAGTACAACTACTTATGGAATTTCCCTAAACTCATGTTGACAAAAGAAATGATTGAAACCTGACACAGAAAGGACTGATTGCCCAATTTTTTACCTGTTATGAGAGATATGACATATACCACAGGAGAAAAACAATCATCCAAATTTTCTGGCATTGTAATGAATAATTTAAACGTATAAATGATATTCTGCATATTTTATTTTATAATGGAGTGTGTAATCTCTTTTTGTATTTACAGCATGCTTTTTTTCCCTAGTTCAATTTTTGAAATGCTATATCTTACAAGAGCACTTAGCTGATTACAAAAGTAGAAAAAAGTCTTCCTAGTCCTCCATGAATAGTAGATCGGAAAAGAATATAAGAGGAAAAATAGAAGAAGGGATGGAAGAGATGACAAAGGAAACCACAGTCACCTTGAACCTTAACTGATGTACTTCTGACCCTGCCTCCAGAGTTTTGGTGTGAAGGAGCAATTTAGAGGACAAGGAATCTGCGTTAGTCATTTAGGGTTCCTCCCCTCTTTCCCTTGGCTGAATGACTTTAAGGACACCAGAAGAGAGAAACCCAAGAGAGCAGATGCCCAGAAAGAGTGTGAAATTAGTTGAGGACCCACAAGTAAGTGAAGGATTAGGTGAACTTAGAGTCTTGCGAACTGAATTGGATTGGTTCTAGAGCAGTAGATATTTTCACCACTAAACCCTTGACCATCTTCAAGCTAGGTGTTATCTGGGTGAATATGAGAATATTAGTATGTGAACATGTGATTATATTAGTATCTACCCTCTATTTTTAAGATAAATCCCAAACTTCTTTCTATAAAAGACCTGTCTCAATATGGTTTTAGACCCCTTCCTTCAAACACCATCTCATCTCTTTGTCCTTTTATTCACATAAAGCATTATGACGTGCAGTTCTATATTATATGCCTCAGGATGCTATGCCTTTGTACGTTTTGCACCCTTTGTCTGGTACACTGTTTATTCTCTTTTCTACTGGGATAAGGGTTATTTGTTTTTAAAATGCATCTGTCTTCATTTACTCCAAGGTCGGTAGGATGCCCTTCTGCATGCTCCCACTGTACCGAATGTTCTTGCAGATCAATTCATTCAATTTGTTAAATTGTCTCCCCAGTCTATTCTAAACTTGGGGTCACCAGTTGAATGCCTTTAAGTGCAGGCAATTGATACAACTACTAGAGGCTCAGGTGTAATAAATGGGGAATGGAGGCGAGCTAAGCACTTGAGATGGTATGTCCTTCAGAAAAAAAAAAAAGACTTTTAAAATAATACTTACTTTTCCTTATCACTTTCCTCGACAAACTGACTACATTTGTAAGTCGAATGTAGTTTGTTTTACAACTGCTATATCCTTAAGACTCCTTATCACATTTTACATGTGACTTCCTTTTATAACAAAGAGCTTGGCACAAAAGAGGGATTCAATAAATAATGACTAAATTTTTTTCAAAAAATGATTTGATGAATGGACTAGATTATTCCTGAACTCTGCTGTTCCCAACTTTCTTGGTTCTGCTGATAGAAGTTTCAGTTAATTCATGGACTGGGGAGTGATGTGGAAATATGGAGAAAGTATGTGAGAAATGACTTTTGAGTATTTACTACCAGAAAGAGAGAGGTTTAGGACCTTAGATATACAAGTTACAAATCTCGAGACTTACCTAGAATGAGGCTTTAAAAAAATCCTCACTATCAGCCTTAAAAAATACTGTAGTGTAGGATTTCCAGCCACGAAATAATTAGTATCAATTAAGAGAGTTCCTATTGTTTATCTTTGTTTACTAATTGATATGCAATTTTTAAAAGTAATTTTAGTGCAGTCAGGATACTTTTCATATCGCATATCCTGAAAAGCTAGCATTTTGGAAGAAACAGTCAATATAATGTTGACACTTTATCCAGCTCCTCTGAATCCAACTTATTCCTTTTAAAGAAGTTTTTATATCATCATTTTCTATTATAAATACAAAATTATAACTAAAAATAAAATACAATTTTAAAAATTGTTAAATTATAACTTGATACCGTTGCCTGCTAAAGGTTCTGAGCCGAGATCTGCTCTCATTATTATAAAGGACAATTAGCAAATATTAAAGAGGTATTAATTGCATATGCCAAAAATTTAGAAAATGAAAAACTGAAAAAAACAAGGACTGCTTATTAGGTTAGCAAAAGGATTAAGAGAATAGAAAATTGAGTATTCTTCACTATATGAGTCGCTGATCTTTAATGTCATGTCTTTTGTTCCATCTCAAATAATTTCCAGTACTACTAGGGACATGCATCCTGTGTTTTGAAAACCTGGGGACTAGATGAGAAGCACTCACCTGACCTAGCATGACATTTCCCTTTTATATTTTAATTATCTTAGCTTTTATTTTCCCTTTTCTAAGGAATGAAGCTCACTGCTTAAAAAGATAGTAAAAGTGGGGTGCTATTCGTGTGTAGGGTCTGTTTTCTTTACCCCATTCTAAAGAGAGTCCATGCACACAACAGACATACACAGTTTTAAGTACCTGTATTAATGGCACTAGAGGAGATAATCTACTTAAGAGGATTTATACCTTTCTTACCCTTATTTAGTTATTTCATAATATGGCTACAAAGTAGAGTTTTTTTCTCATTATTTTAATCTACCTTTTTTTTTTTTTAACTAGGAAGGTGGCCTTCTTTAAGCCAACCTTTTGCTGGAGGCATGTTGTATGTTTGCAGTCTAGCTGTCCATGGTCAACTGCAGCCATTCCCAGGGCCAAGCAGCTGAATTAATCCAAGGACTTGATGAAATAAATAAAGTAGGTAGTTACTTACACTGTTAGTAGTGCTAGTCAGTTCTACTAGAATGGATGGTTTATGAAGGTAATCAAGTCAAAGAAAATGAGGCTGAGTTCCCTGGTACATGTTTCCCTCATACTACTTACTGCCTTTTGGCTATTTGATTGAAGCTGGCTAGCCATGTTCACTTTAATCAGATTTCAGAGGTAAAGAAATATTGTGAGAAGAGGGAGAATGGACTAGGTAGGTGTCATAGTTTGTTTAAGCTGCTACAACAAAATACTGTAAACTGGGTAGCTTATAAACAACAGAACTTCATTTCTCACAATTCTAGTTGGGAAGTCCAAGATGAAGGTACCAGCAGATTCAATGTCTGGTGAGAGCCCATTTCCTGGTTCATAGATGGCACCATCTAGCTGTGTCTGCACATGGTGGAAGGGGCGAAGCAGCTCTCTGGGGCCTCTTTTATGAAGGCACTGATACCATTCATGAGAGTTCCACCTTCATGACCTAGTTGTGTTCCAGAGGCCTCATTCCCTAACACTATCACATTGGTGAGCAGGTTTTCAACATAGGAATTTGTGGGGAACACAAACATTCAGACCATAGCAATAGGACTGCACTTGAATAAGAACTTAACACACAGGGACTTATAGGCCCTGAGGGATAGAAATATAAGCACCAAGATGTGGCATTAATTTATTTACCAAAGCAATTTGGCCTTGGCTGCCAGCCAAACTGTCATAGGAGTTTGCAGAACTCCTGAATTCTAGGTCTTTGATGGACACACAGGGTTTGAGCAGATTCGAGCTGTGTCATTTGGTTCTTAATCATCAGCCATCATGAGCACATTGTCATGATTGTAGCAAGCACTTAATATGACAGATTTTTTTAAACAAAGCTCTATACACAATAGATTTTTTAAATAAAGGTGGGTCTATGGCAATGGAAACTTCCAGGCAAATATTGTGAGTTAAGTTTCCAAACTGAAGTGAATACCTCAATTCTGTCCTCTCCCACTTTTCTACCATTTTCATAAAATGAAAATTTATGGAATTTCTGTGTATGTTACAAGAGATTTCATTTATTTATCACAACTTGCTATGCCATTTTCGAAAAGCCTTTTTGATATTTCCCTCAAGTTATTCCAATGATGAAAGACATTAATTATTATTGTAGCACTCAGAGAGTTCAAATGCATTCTCATTGCCTGAAAATTTGGGATGAAGTTCATGGAGAAGTCTCAAATTCGAATTATAAAATACAATCTAATCTTAAATAATAGAAGAGGAAATAATAGGCATAAAATGTTTTTTTTTTAAATTATCTCCTAAATATAGGCCCACATCACACTTTCCTATAAGACAGGTATATGATTTTTGTGTATTTCCTTACTTTTGCTTCACTGGAAAAGTTCAGTCTAAAACTATATTTTGGATAGAACAATTTTATACACAAAAAACTGAAAAATTTTAAAAATTGTCAGAGAAATCATACCAAAGATGCAACTCATTAAGGCAGCTGACTGATAAAACAGATATCTGATGCAAAAGTCTCTAAAAGTCTTTCCTTTTTTTTTTTTTCCTAATCAAAGGTGTTATTTATTCTTACAATTTGTGAAAAGAAGAAAATTTGATTTTCCTATGAAAAAGTTTCATGATCAGGGATTGATGTGAAGCTGTATTTTAAAATAAGGTCAGGTTTGATTGAAAACCCTCTGTGCTCCTCACATGAGCAGCTGGGAAGACTTCACGGCCTCATCAGGAGGAAGTCCTGGAGACCTGGCTCACCTGTTCCGTACTCACAGAAAATTTTGATATTAATTGGCATTTATTTTAGGAAGGCTGAGATGGCCTCTAGAAGTGCATGCTGCATGTGTACCTGTAAACATTGATGCATCTTTCCTTTATTCTGTGAGTGGCAGTGGAAGGAAGTGTGTACTGGAGGTACTGACATCAATATGTTGTTACAAGATGAGTAACAAGACAGCCCACTGACAGATGGGGCTGTTCCACTTATAACACCTTCACTCTCCTTTCTTCCACATTCAAAGGATGAGGGTGCATACCACGAGCTGGAAACAACTGTAGAAACTGATATTTAGCAATGACACATCATGTACTACAGATTCCCTGTGAATGTGCCCTCATGTTCTGGCCTGAACACCAGGGGCTGACAATCTGCTCCACTCCATAGGATTCCCCAACCTCACCTCCACTGGGGTAGGAAAGAGCAAGCCCACTCCTTGTGTATATACGCATGCACACAGACACTGGCAAAGAAATGAAATCAACTCAGTGGGATGCCATTAGGCCCCAGAGAATCCAAGACCAAAGATGTGCAACCCAAGGTTTTCAACAGCTTATTTTTACTTCCAGCTTTTATTGTGTGTGTCCTTTCATTACATTTCACTGTCAAGCAAAAAAACACTTATTTCAAATGGCCTCTGCTATTATTTCATCAGAACCAGAGCCAGATTTAAATAATGCTTGCTTCTCCTCTGTTTTCTCACATTGGAGGGGCCCTCTGAATGCAAAGAAGAAGCCTCTGGGGTCTACAGAACTCCCAGGGTGCTGCTCCCTGGGAAGGCCTGGGAGGGCACAGAGTCAGACGTTTCCTCAACAGTTTTCCAAGCAACAATACATAGATAAAAAGTCAGAGTCTGGCAGATCCCTCTAGCATATGCACATCTATTTATGAAGACACTTAGCCTGGATTTAGTAAGTTCATCGCAAAGCTCCAGGAGCACCTATGGCTTTAAATCCATCTCCTCTCAAGTGAAGTTTGTGGTCCTAATGAATGGCAGAGCACAGCCATCCACAAAAGGGCAGAGGAAAATCACATTCATTATACAGTAATTATTTGCATACAGTAATTATTCTGTGAATCAAGCCACCTTTATTACTGGCAGAAAATCTGTCAGCATCACTCTATAGATCACGTTTGAAAATATAACAGCTGAGGAAAGTAATTGTTTAGAATCCATGGGGTCTGGCACTCCTGTGGCCAGCCGGCCAATGATCATGTCTCTGGGTTGACAACAAAGTTTTTAGGTGCCTGGCAACCCTCTCTCTGCAATGCCTGTATCCAGTTCTGGGGAGTTCCCCTGCAGATGGGACATGGCTCTGTTTTCAAAGAATGAGTGTGAACACAGGAATGTACTAGAACCAACAGGCTTTAGAACAAACCCCCAAGTTGTCAGAGTTGGCATCAAAGGTAAGTCATGCTAGGACATAGTCTTCCCTTCTCTGGGACCCTCCACCCCACCCACATGAATCCCCAAGCTCACAGGCACCGCCCCACACTTACCAACTCCAGCTGACTCAGGCTTGGCCCAGTGCCCAGAAAAGGAAGAGATTCTCAGACTTGGTGGCTGCCTCTCTCCCTGATGTTGTAGGGAAGAAGAGGAAATCCATTAGCTGTTTGTGGCCCCCTGATTTCTGGAAAGCAGGGGTAGAATGAAGAGAAACTGAGCCAGCATCCCTGAAAAAGAATAAATTTATTATTTATGGGGTGATGGAAGGCACATAATATGTATTTTAATCTCTGAAAGGACAGTGTGAAAAAAATGTTTCCATTTAGAAGAATTTGTAGCAGGCACAGTTGAAAAAGTTAGCAAGAACGACAGAACGGGAAGACTTAAGATGGTGACAGTGGGAAAGAGTAAGACAGACAGTGTGATTGAAATAGGTGCCACAAGTGGGATCATTTCCATTTTTGCCTGTCATGTACAGTTTCCTGCTAGATGGTCCTAGTTTCAAGAAGCACTGATATAACTGGGGCACATACTACACAGAGCCTGAGGAACAGCTCTGTGAACCAAGGATTTCCCTCGACACTTCATTTTATGCTTTTTGCACCCAAGTCCAAATGCTTGTCATAAATACAGAGTAAAGGTGTATGTATATCGAAAATGCAAATAAGACGCTTTATGTAGAAAAGAAAACATTTAAAATACTATGAGCTGAAGGGCTGTGAGAGGCCACTTTACTGCCACCAGGAACTCCCTTAGAAAATTAGAAGGAAGAAAAAAGTCAGCACAATGCTGCTGTGTTCCTCTTGTTGGAAGAAGGGCTATAACTAGAAGTCAAGCAGTGCAAAGGCAATATATGTAACCAAAGCATTTATACCCCCATGACATTCTGAAATTTAAAAAAAAAAAGAAGTCTTAAATAAATGGCATTCCAGCCTCAGTGTTCTCGCAGGCCGAGGTTTAGATTGATAAGTTACTTGAAGATCAATGTTTATAAAGGAAAATTTAAATTCTCTTTGACTCTTGCTTTTTTCTCTTCTTCTTTCACTCTTATTCTTCCCATTAAAAAAAAAAAAAAGAAGAAGAAGAATAAACCTTGAGGACATGATGCAAAGTGAAATAAGCTAGACACGAAAAGACAAATACTGCATGTTTCCACCTAGGTGAAGTATATAAAGTAGTCAAATTCATAGGGACAGAAAGTGGAATGGTGGTTGCCAGGGGCTAGGAGGGGAGGAGAACAAGGAATTGTTTCTTGAGAGGTACAGAGTTTTCGAAAGATGAAAAAGTTCCGGAGATGGATGGTCCCACAAACTAGTTTAAATACCACTGAATTGTGCACTTCAAATTGGTTGAAATGGCATATGTTGTATTATGTATATTTTACCACAATACAAATATCTACCTTAAAAAATGTTTCTTTTCTTAGACAATAGGGAAAATCCAAAGGGAGGCAGTTGTTAAAGTCACAGAAATGGTGAAGTGCCAAGGATTTTGGCCACAGGTATCATCTTCAATGAATTAGTTTCTTTACCTCTTCTCAGAAATATCTGGTAGTATTTGGCCTCATGAGCCTTAATACATGTATATTCCTGCTAGGTGAGGGAAGGGCCTTTAAGTGTTCAAGAAAATAATATGCCAACAGATCACTGCACATTGGAAAGCAAACCACTTGTTTAGTTACACATTGTAAATCTTCTAATCCATATACTTGTATGATATAGGATCTTTTAATAGTATAGAAATAAGAAGTATGTTACCACTTCAGCAATAATCTCTGTCGATGTAGAACTTAACGAAGGTGACAATAGTTAATTAAATGTCTGTGTTACAATGACTGATTTACATAAGAATAGCAGTAGCGCTCTCACTATTATAAGAATACAGTCATGTGCCACACAATAATGTTCGGTCAAAGATGGACTGCATATATGATGGTGGTCCCATAAGGTTATAATACCATATTTTCATTGTACCTTTTCTATGTTTAGATACACAAACATTTCCCATTGTGTTACAATTGCCAGCAGTATCCAGGACAGTCACACTGCACAGGCTTGTGGCCCAGGAACAATAGGCCACACCATAGAGCCTAGGTGTGTATAGGCTGTGCCATCTAGGTTTGTGTAGGTGCACTCTAGGATGTTCGCACAACAGAATTGCCTAACAATGCATTTCTCAGAATGGGTTCCCATCGTTAAGCAATGCACATCTATATACATTTGTAGGCTCTTTCCCAACTGGTAGATATCTAACCTGACATGGAAGAACCTGGTAATTTACCAGATGCCACAAAACTAATTAATATTGGAAGGAGACATTGTGCCACAAACTGCCATTCCTAACTCAGTACTTGTAGATCACATTACTGTTGAATATATCACTTAATACCTAACTTCTACGTATAGTGGCAGGATGAAAGCAGAATATTTTTAAATGAGCATTAGATGAGTTGATGTCATCTATACTGCCCCTGCTGATATATCAGGACAATCTTGGAAGGATTACAAAAAAAGTTTTATTTCAGCTTCCCAATGTCCCATACTTTTTAGCGAGGTGGCTGCTTCTAAGACCATTACAGAGAGGAGGCAGCTCAGGGGTTGGTGCTCACTGACTGTGCTCCTAATAGACCACAAGTGCTATCTTAGGACCCAGGGATAGGGCAATGAACAAGGTACCCTTCAAGGAGCTCAAGGGAAGAGAGGGCTTCAGAGTTCTCAACCCCGCAAAATGCTACCAGTGGGTCCAGGGAGAGGAAGCCTGAAAATGAGCCACTGCTGTTAGCAAGATGCTGAGCTGCACAAAGTATGTCGCTGAAGAGATAAGGATAAAGCCCTGATGGTGCAGGGCAAGGAGAGAGAAGAGTTGTGGAATTGGAGCCAGTGAGTACTGGTGACATTGGGGAGCATGCTGCTGTGACAAGGGGCACAGAAACAATGCAGAAAAGAACACAGTGTCAAAAGAAAGATTCTCCTTTTTTAAGATGAATACATTAAGAGGACATATCTTGCAAAATGGGAGAGACTGGTGATAAGAAAGAAAAGAAGAATAACTGCAGGAGGGAAGGTCTGGGGACAGGAAGAGATGGGGTCCAGAGCACAGGTGGGAGGTTGGGGTGCAGCCCTTCTTCCCTTTAGCAGGAAGAACGCAGAGCATGTGGGTACCTCAAGTGGGTTTGGGCTGGTGGAGGGAAGATGAAGCATTTCTCTTCCGTGGAACCCTATTTCCCCTCTGTTCTTTGAGGCAAGGTCAAGAGCTGAGAGGACAGGAGAATGGGCATTAGACTGGGGGAAGGGGTAGCTTACCAAACAGTTATTGCAGAGAAGAGAAAGCAGACTTCCTGAGGAAGCCTCATAGGACCATCTGGTTGTTCTCAGTGCTCATTTGAGATTTGTTGTAAGTGTAACATGAGTCCAATTGCACAGTTGAATGATTGTTGTCACCAGTAACATTTAGGTATGGCATATTCAGAGTTTTTTATTTAGGTTTCAAAGGAAGGATGGGGCAAGGAAATTAAGGATGGTTTCAAGGTGCAGAGAATATGAGGTGGGTGAAGACCTATGGTGGGTGAGAGCACAAAGAGGAATTACTGATGGTGAAAACTACTCTGGTCTGCAGGTGGGTGGGAGCCTAAGGGGAGGTCAGGGTAGTGCTGGAGAACAGGTGAGAGGAGGTGCAGAGAACAGTATCCTTGAAGGTAAGATTCCTAAGGTAGTGAAGTTATCAGAAATTACACAGCTCAAAACAGGACCATGTGAGTGGGCAGCTGAGCAAATAGATTCAAAAGATGGTTTGGCTAAGGGGAAAATTATGCAAGGTGATAGTGATGAGTTATCTCTCTGGATGCATGTTCAAGTTGCCACTGATTGTGATAGTTGTCACAATGGAGTGAAAATGTGTGCTCCAAGTCCTAAGTCCATCAGTGAGTGAGGGGAGTTACTGGGAGTTTGGAGGATGACCACAAAAATGTGGTAGGTGATGACAAGTGTCTCCAATAGGGAGTGGTTTTGAAGTAGGAGAAACGGCCTTAAGTTAAAATAGGGAGCAAAAGACATCTGCCTACCTCTAGTATTTGGCATTCATAAGATATGGAAAAATTAGCACCCTTGATTTGAAAGCCCTGTTCAAGGGCAGCCAAGTTGCCTGGAGAAAGATGCTAAAGAATATTTTCGGAGAAGCAGGTTGCGTAGGTCCATGGATATATGCATGCACTAGATGGTTTTTGGAAAATATTGGGCATTAAAAAATTAAGCCATTTCATACCTGCATACAATCATTAGAAAATCAACACCATGTTAATAAATAAAATGCATACCTTTCAAACATAAAATCAAGTAGACCACCAGCAATAAGTATACCAGATCTTGTAATTTTCATCCCAAAGAAAGGCATCTTTGGATGGGGTCCAGGAAACACCACAGAAAGTCTTTAGGAGGGTGACTCTTCCTCCTCTGCTATTTTACCTGTATGAGGCACAGAAAGAACCCATCCAAAATGAGGGAGTCCCCCGGTTCCTGATCATATCTTAATCAGACCAGAGTTTAGCTTAAGGAGTTCGTCTAGCAATGCTGCCTGCATCAGCTACAGATCTTGTGTTTCTCAGACTGGCTGAGCACACTCAATGCTGGTCTGCAAAAAGCTGCTGGAGAGTCCGCCCTCAATGACAACAGACTGTACTTCCCTGCAGTGGTTGTGGATACCTAAGTCTGCTGAGGTGAACTCTGAGCTCAGAGTACACAGTAAGAGCAACTGAGGGGGTCCAAGGTTTGAGAGGCTGTCACAGGAGAATAAACCAAACTGCGTGGTGCTTAGTCTAGTTTTCTGTGATGATGAATAATGTAAGAGGGTTCACTTACAATTAACCTGATGTGAAGTGTGATAGGATTAGAGGAAGAGTCAGCTTGTCATTATTAAAAAAAAAAAAAATCCACGATTTATTATTTCGACCAAGATTGTGTAAGAAGGTATAATTTGCCAAAATCACAGGTACAGAGAGAAAAGGAAGCCCACCAGTTGGAAGTGAAATTGTACGACTATCAGGTCTGTGGACTTCCACCCCCAGCCCAAGGGACCCTGCCTAATAGCGCTTTAGTCAAAATGCTTTGACTCAGTTAGAGGCTCTGGTCCAAGGGCCAGGGCCATTTCTTACCCATCTTCGCCTTCTTTCCTAACAGAGCCAAACAGCTTACTTCACACAAACTGAGCATTTAACAAATATTCATTGATTTCATTAAATAAAAGCTAAAACATAAGTGATTAACGGGAGGGAGGGAGGAAAACTAGAAAAGGAAAAGCCATACAGCCCAGAAAATAAATACCAAAGACCAGAATATGTTTTAGACTACATACAAAAAATCATTTTCCAAATTTTAGTTTAAATTGTACATTGCGCTAATGGTCATACTGGCTGTCAGGGTAGAAGGGTTAGAATGTAAGTTTTCTCTACTGAACTTTATATGCAAGTCACAGTCAGAAATTTCTACCATTTAATTTTGTTTTCAAATTTCTTCTATATCGCATGAATTTTAATGCAGTAGAAAGAGAACTGGTAAAAGTCTTTACTTTCAAGTTTAAGAGACCAGAAGTTCAAGAGATCTAAGATTCTACTTTGAATGCTAAAATGTTAAAGTCATGTCTTACAGTTCTATAATTTAAACAAACATGAAAGGAGCTCAAAATGCTATGTTTATACGTAATAACTGGTGTAATACACCCTCGCATCTCTCACAAGTTACCTAGTCATTCTTTTTAGTGTGATGTAATATGTCTAGATAGTAGAGACAAGCTGAAGTCAGGGACAGGAGAATGTTTTTTTCAAAGTATGTCTTTTTCTCTCTTCGCAGGCAAAAATATGGCTCAATTATG
Organism: Indri indri; assembly: GCA_004363605.1. NCBI lineage: Eukaryota > Metazoa > Chordata > Mammalia > Primates > Indriidae > Indri > Indri indri. Next base: position 542 of record RJWJ010019194.1, on the reverse strand, counting down.
CTGTGAATTATAGTGAGGAGTGTGTGTGTGTATGTGTGTGTGTGTGTGTGTGTGTGAGTATACATATACATCTTTCTGTTTTGTAGTCAGAAAAAGAAACATTTCATCTCTGTAACTTTTGGTTGTAGGTGCATAAAGTATTTACAGGAATTCTGGCTTCAGTAATCTTTAAATTCTCTATCCTTAACTCTCAGGACATGAAATATGGTGGTAGTACTCTTAGCCATAGAGGAAAATATGGCAAGGTATAATGATTTTTGGCAATAACTGCTTACTAGATCAAGTAAAATTTACATGAATGAAAGCTAATGTTATTTAGGGTATTGAAAGTATTTTCACATTTTTTTCATGTTTTAATATGTGGTGAATAAGTATTTTAAAAATACATGTTCAAAGTTCTTCAGGAAGCATTACTATTTACATTATCAAAGGCAACTATGTAATACTTTTGGTCAGCCTCTTTCCTAAAATTAACTTGCAGGCAATACTATAGTTTGCTTCTCCTCTGTGTCACACCAGATCCTTTAAAAATACATATATTC
>RJWJ010019193.1:0-30517 GCA_004363605.1 Indri indri | reverse complement strand
ACTTTTTGATAGGGTTGTTTGATTTTTTCTTGCTAATTTTCCTGAGTTCTAAGTAGATTCTAGTTATCAGCCCTTTATCAGATTTGTAGCATGCAAAAATTTTCTCCCATTCTGTAGGTTGTCTGTTTGCTCTTGTGACAATTTCCTTGGCTGTGCAGAAGCTTTTTAATTTGATCAGGTCCCATTTATTTATTTTCAACCCAACTTTTTAAATCCATGACAAAGAAAACAGTTTAAAATACAATGTAGTTATTTTTTAAAAACCCCAATATTCATTAGTCCTTCCTACTATGTTCATGCTGATAGGGACATTAAATGAAAGGTGGCTTATCCTTAACTTGTATTTTTTTTTTTTTTCAGAAAAAGTCTGTCCTGCGTACAACTATTTGCCAGTTAAAAAAATTAAGTGCAGTTTCAAAATTGTTTAGTATGTAATTTTGTATTTTTGTTATCTTGTTGAGCTTAATCTTTGTTGAGTTCTGAATGGGCTGTGTTTTATAATTAATAGCAGTTTTGGACGCCTTTTGCTGATTCATGGAGCTTTGTGAATACTCTCTCTGTTCTGTGCATTCATTTAGATATTTAGATTTATGTCTTTTTTCATTTTGTCATCTCAAATAAATGCATCAAAATCCATTCATTAGTTCAAAAAATATTCATTGAGCAAAATTTTGTGTTAGGGCTAGTGGGAAATATAAAATGATTTTGAAAAAGGAAAAGAAATTTTAAGCTCTCTAAGTGCTTAGAAATTTTTTCAAAAGGGAGTCTGTCTTCATGAAGAACAAATGTAAAATGATAATGTGATAAACAAAATAGTTGATATTAATTCATACGTTGAGAATGATTTGTGTATGCTATTTGATCTGCTCAATTTATCGTCAGTTTTAAATGTATTTGATTGCTATTCTAGAACAGAATTTGGCCAAGTAAGGCACTTGGGCCAATACTAAACTGCCTTTTTTTTGTGCATCCTGCAGCAATAGTGGATGTGACCAGTACTGTGAGCCATGGTCACCAAGTCATGGATCTCTGACACTTCAGCTTGTGTTCTGTCCCCAGCACCCAAATCCCAGTGCTGGCCCCACCTTATATCTGCCAGTAATATCCCTCATGAGTATAGGTGCAAAAAGTCTTTAAATGATTTTATCAAATCAAATCAAATAATATATTAAAAGGAAAATATATATCATGACCAAGTAGGGTTTATGCCAGGAACGCAAGGTTATTTTAAGATGGGAAAATAAATAAACATAATTGATCATATTAACAGACTACAAAAGCAAGGGAGAAAAAACAATTCTTGCCTCACCTTATAGAAACGTAGCTGACTAATGGGCATATACTGCATCAAATTTAATTATCTAGAGGGTAGAATAAATGGATCCTGAGAAAGATTGCTTCAAGGCAAGAATCCTTTCTTCTGTCATAAGTTATATCAGCTTTCATATACTTTGGCAATTAAAGGCTGTGTTTCAAAGATAGATGAAAAAATGAGAAAAAAATTGCTATGAATATGGGAGGTTAAAGATTAATACTCAGAACAGACTAAATGTTCTTCTAAATTTGTAAGATAAGAGACCCAATATACAAATGGATAAAATCTATAAAGAAAAAAATTACAGGTGAGGAAACTAAAATGATCAGTAAATATGAAAAAAAATCCTCATCTGTACCAGTGGTTGAAGATATGCAAATTAAAACAACAAAGAAATATCTTTATTCATCCATCAGATTTTCAAAGTTAATAAGAAAAATACTATTCACTGCTATCATGAGTTGAAGAAAGGGAAATTATCATGTATTGTTCATAGGAATGTTAATTTTTATGTTTCTCAGAAATTTATAAGGAATATTAATCAAAACAAGAAAAACCCTTTGATCTACCAGTTTCTAATTCGAATACAAAGTCCATAAAGCTAAAAGGACCGTGCCAAAGGTTATATATAAAAGATGTAATGGCAACATTTTAGAATAAGGGGCTTCAAAAAGCTGAAATTAACTTGCTTACCCATCAAATGAGGCATGTTGAATAGATTATGATATGTCAATTGTGTGTAATATTTTGTAGCTGTTAAAAATGAGTTAGAGCTAGACATTTGGATCCAGGGGAATGAGTAATATGTCTTAAAGGGAAAATATTTTTGTATAAATTTAACATAGCCTCATTTTTGTAAAAACCCAAACCCCCAGAGCTACAGCAGTATGTATGTATGAGAATGTGAGAATGTGCATGTGTATATATGTACGTGTTTTCCATGAGTGTATGTGAGTATGATGAAGGATATATACCACGTGGCAATAATTGGTTACCTGGAAAATAAGAGGGGTGAAAATCTTGTGGTCATTTTTGTTATTACAATATTATTATCTTTTACAGTATGAATACATTGGTGGTGCAATAAATAATGTATTAGAAATTAATTGAGGCACACTTAAGGACAAGCAATGTAGCATGATTGAATAACATGTTTAAGGTGGGCAGAGACAAAGGAGTTTCCTTTGTCAAGAGAAAGAGATAGTGTGGAAGCACAGGCCTGCAGTCCTAGCTACTTAGGGGGGCTGAAGCAGAAGGATTGCTTGAGCCAGGGGTTCCAGGCTGCAGTGATCTGTGGTCATACCACTACACTCCAGCTGAGCAACAGAGTAAGACTCTGTAAATAAATAAATAAATAAATAAATAAATAAATAAATAAATAAAATTTTTAAAAGGAGAAAAAGAGATACCTTACCAAAAATGAATTTAACCAACTTCACAGTTTTGTTCAGGAACTACCTAACAAATATGTAGAAGCCAGATCAAGAGCCTATACATAGAATCCTTTATGAGGAAAATGATCTGTAAGTGATACACCAATCCCAGAACATATCTGTGAGTGGATAACATAGTCCATTTTCGGTAAATAATTTTGAGGCCCAGAAAAAATTACTACTAAAATAAATAGGAAGATTGTTGCAAAGCAGATATTTTCAGTAAGCCTTAATACATTAGTAAATACATAAAATATGGATACCATATTGTTATTGGATAACTTAGGTGGAAAAACAACTATGGTCTTAGGGAGTGTGGTGACAGGACATTTCATTTCATAAGCTGTTTGCTACCTTTAGGGAATATCTGTATAGGCAAACTTATCTGGCTCATTGTAGTAAAATGGATTCTTGAGGAAACAATTATGATTATATTAAAATAATTTGTTCATCTTCAAAACAAGGTAAACCTTAAAAATCTTTAATTGCTATGTAGACTTGTCATAAATTATCCAAAGAATTGGGAAAAACAGATGTGAATTATTTAGACTGAACTTTTATTTTTCTTTAAATGTTAGCCAAAAACTCTTCACAATGCACAGACCATTTTCCTTGTAATTTTAAGAGCTTTCTGCCCCCTATGGCTACAAATGGAGTATTGCAATTTGATTAGTTCAGTACGGTTCAGTATTTACTATCACTATAAAACATTGAATTAGGTACTGGGTAATCAAATATGAGTGGCTTACAGTATTGCGGGTAAGATAAACAGATAATATTTCAGCAACATTGAATAAAAATTGTACTAAGACAAGAGTAGAGTTCCATTTTCATGATATGGAAGTGCGAAGCAGGAAGTTTAGGGAGTGAAGGCTAAAGAGTTAGACACGGCCCAGGTAGGGGTCAAATGTAGGTTATGAGCGGTATACTACGAGTTAAATCTTGGTCATGGTGGGGACATTTGTTGATTATATGAATGTGAAGCTCGGGAAAAAGGTCATAACTGGAGATACACATGTATGAGTTGGTGAGTAAGAATAATAAACTTGAGAGTGAATGGAACATATAATAATATAAAGATGAAATTTGAGATCAATGGGCCAATGAGAGGAGTTAACAGCACCACTGAGAAACTAAGGAAACTGATCTTCACTTCTTAATTATATCTATGTCACAGAACTCTTTTAAAAATCGATTAAAAACATATGGTTTCTAGTTTCACAACGACAAAGCAAATACTGATTAAAGAAAAAGGCAGCTTAAAAATAGTAGAAAAGCTTTGCAGTATTTTATTTGCCTTCCGCCCCCCCGCCCCCATGCCACCTGGCTGGGTGGTGGTCTTGAAGATGGCAGCCTGCATTCCCAGTGTGAGATCCTATTTCCTGGTTCTGGAAAAAGCAGAGAAGGCCTTGTCCTAAAAAATAAATATTTTTATCGTGTCTGTCAGTTTTGATATGACTTGGAGCTTTCTGAAGGACAGGCATAAAGCATTCACCTTTATTTTGTGTAACTCAGAACTCTCTTAGGGGAAAAAATGGTTGAGCAGAGGACATTCTTCAAAAACATTATAAATCAAATGAACAGCCTCATGCCATCTGGGGCAGGAGATTTTGACCGATGCAAATAATAGACACTTTAAAAGCCTGGGAGGAAAACCTGTGAAGAATTTCTTTGGAAATTTGGTACATTGAAAAGTGCCAGTTTATACAGAGGAATTTATAAAGGTACATACAGTCTCAGGGCAGAAGTATGCTCAGAAAAATACCTGAGAAGACCCTGTTACCAAACCCACAAGGGGGATGGCAATTGCTTGCTACACCACAGAAAACCAATGACTGAGACAACATGGGTTGCCAAAGAAGAAAGGTAATTTATTACAGGTGACATCACCTGGAAGAAATGGAAGAAATGCCTCAAATCCATCCCCCTGACCATCTGAGGGTAGAGGTTTTTATAAGGGGTTTGGGAAGGTGGCTGCATGTATTGGAAGCAATTCATGCAGGAAGGCTAATTCAGAAGTCACAAATTAGCAATGAATGGTGAACCCTAGCATTGTTATCCTACGAAGAGTCTGCCATTTCTGGGAGACAGCTCAAAAGGTAAAAGGGTTAGTTGAACAGAAAGACTATAATGTTCTGGTCATTGAGCCCTACTGTCCTGGGAATCCAAATCATAAGAAACCTACAGGGAAAACATATAAATTGGGGAGGGGGTGTCATTTTGTGTTTGTTCATGGAACTGATTACGACCCTAAGCTTTTACCTCTGGCTCATATTTAATCTCAGTGCAAGCAGGAATTGAGGGATAAAGGAGAGTTGCGAAGTCCTGGCTGAGGGCTAGCTCCAACACAGAATCAGCAAAGCCTGGAAGAATTTTTTCCTTTCCCTTTTTACTTTCTCCTTTCTTGCTTTGTCCTATACCTTTTTTTCTTTCTCTCTCTCTCTTTTACTCTTCTTTCCTTCCTTCCTTCCTTCCTTCCTTCCTTCCTTCCTTCCTTCCTTCCTTCCTTCCTTCCTTCCTTCCTTCCTTCTTTCTTTCTCTCTCTCTCTTTCTCTGGGCTTTCGGGGAAATCTCTTAAAAACACTAGCTAACTACAAGCAAAACCAACAGAGACTTCTGAGATGACAATACAGGATGTACAAAAACAGTATAGGTGTTGGTGGGACTGTAAATTAGTACAGCCTCTGTGGAAAACAGAGATTCCTCAAAGAACTAAAAGTAGACCTACCATTTGAACCAGAAATCCCATCACTGGATATCTACCCAAAGGAAAAGAAGTCATTTTATCAAAAAGACTCTTGCACCTGAATGTATATCACAGCACAATTCACAATTGCAAAGCTGTGGAATCAACCTAAATGACTTTTAACTAATGAGTGGATCTATTTACCATGGGGTGCTACTGAGCCATAAAAGAATGAAATAATTCTTTTGCAGCAACTTGGATGGAACTGGAGAACATAATCCTAAATGAAGTATCTCAGCAATGGAAAAACAAATAGCCCATATTCTCACCTGTAAGTGGGAACAAAACAATGCGTATATATGGCCATGTACTAATATCAGACAAAATATATTTACAACAAAAAAGTTACAATATATAAAAGACATCATGTATTGATTAAAACATCAACCAGCTAAAAGAAATTTGATATTGGAACGTGTTGAAAATAGAATGGTGGTGATAGTCACTAAATTAAGGAAATGGAAAGATGACGAATTTAGCAATATGAGAAAGGTCACTCAAAAATCTATAAAATAACCCAAAAGATTTCAGGACCAAGGACAGAGACACTGCATTCCAGATGCTCAAGTCCTCCACAAACTTAAGTAGGCAGATCAGTAACAAGAGGGGGTAAAAAAGTGTGTTTAGATTTCATGATATCGGAGTTAGAAATTAGCTTTTTTAAGAGGAGCAATGGGATAAAAGAGACTGTGAAAATTAGAGACAATGCTTATACCATAATTTTTCCAACCTGGTTTAGTAAATACTTTCCGTAGAAAGAACTGTGACATGGAGTGCTTTCCTTATAAGCAGTGTGGCCATAAGGAGATGTAACAAGAAAGTGGAGGGAGGATTCAATAAAGAATTTGAAATTCAATGGGCTTGGTTATAATATGGGGTTACAGAGGGTACAGAAAATTGCTGAAAAGGAAGAGGATTGATTAATGGGAGGAACACAAAGCCAATTGAAATTGGGGTGGGAGTGACTGAAGGATTATTGAGTATTGCTAATATTTTGCTCATGAATTAGCTGGCTTCTTAACTTTGTCTTGAATATTGTCAGTTGGCATTCAGCTTTCATTCCCATTTCCTCTTAGTCTGCTTTCCTGTATCACAGCAGCTGAAAATTTAAACACTTTGCTTCCATGATCCACTCTAGATAACTTTCCAGATGCACATTTGATTCCCACCATTTAACTCCTGTGATTTTGGAGGCACCTGTGAAGCAGTGTCCATCTTTCTGCTCTTTTATGTCTTTTCTTCAGGCAGAAAAGAATATGAAGAAGTAGGTTTTCTGTAGCAGTGCTCCAGTCCAGTCCCCCGTCTTCAGTTTCATGTGTGTCTAGGAGCATCTTAGTAAGGTGACGGTCAGATTCTGGTCCCATTTTCTATTCAGCAATGTTGCAGCCTTTGAGAACAGTGTTGGTGGCTGCAGGGCCTTCGAAAGCTTCCTCATGTTCCTGACAAGGTCAGAGGAAGGAGCTCCCATATCAGATCAGGCGTTTGTGCTCTGAGATTCCCAGGACCCAGACTAGAGTCTTTTTCTCAGCCCTTGTAATGATTTCATGAGCATCCAATTCCTCTGTAAAATCCCTTTCCACTTCTACTTATAATATCATGATGTTGTTTGTTTCCTGCAAACACCTTAACTAATACAGCTTTCTGAGTTTTTTTAGTTACTCATGTATTATCTCTGCTTCAGCTACAGTACCCCAAAAATCATGACCTGTACAAATATTTATTGAAACATAAAATACAATAAATGTTAATATTTAAGTTTCTTTAAAAAATTTAATGCAATTAACAGAGGCAAAAATTCAACTGTCTTTCCAATTTGGTACTTATGCTAGTCTATTGTTTTTTAGAGATTATCATTATACATAGATCATGCTGATTTATTAAAGCAAACTGCTCACTGTTTGAAATTGAGATTTAAAGACATCCATTTTTTAAAAAAAGATTTTTCTGCCAAGTTCTCCTGGAAATCTTCTTGTTTATATTCTGCTTCTATGTAGTGAGCTGTACATTTGATTTTAAGAAATGAAACCTGAACATAGTAATTTGTGGTTTTTTGAAACCTTTCTTCATTTAATTCAGACAATGTCCTCTATCATCTACAAAATTCTTTCATTGTAATTTGTTAGTGGTACACGACTGGCTGGAGTTGAAACTACCATTCAATAGAAACAACTTGCGGTTTTAAGAAATGATGGACAGGAAACTCAGTTTCCTGAAGCAAGACTAGGAATTTTCTTGGTAGTGAAGGAGAAGAAAGAGATGTTTTCAAAGGCTTCATTTTATTCAAAGCCTGTCATTAAAGCAGATGCTCAGCATGACAATTTTCAAGAAGATGCATGTTTCCTCAACATGCAATTTTTTTCAGTCTGATTTTATAGTAAATTGTATTTATCTCTTTACTTATTTTGAGGTGTAGTTCCTTTGTCATCCAGATTAAGTGTCAGAATATTAAGGGTGAAACTGAGATATATAATGTTTCACTATCGCCTGGCAGATAGGCTCTTATATGATTTGATTGTACATGTTCAGTGTTACATATGTGGAGAGCTACAATCTCATCCCATCCTTCCTTGGAACCTTCCACAGGAACTCATGTTGTTATTTTTTTCTTGATTGAAAATAATAAATTTCAATAAATAATTCTGACTTACATAATAATTTTTGGAGATATTTACAGATCCAGAAAGACAGAACACATATATGTGCATAGTCACACTTAACTAATGAAGCTAATTAGACTTATATTTTCTCCCTACCTCATATCAAGATTTTAATTGCAAGCTAAAATGTAATAATAGTTATTAATACCTAAAATATCAGAAAATACAGGAATTGAATTAAACACACTAAAGCTTTTGGTTTTCTTTTAGTGTTCTAAACAGCATTGAAGTCTGAAAGGATTGCTGATATGCAGATGAAGAAAAACAGCTGAAAATTTCAGCAGTTTTGGCAATATTTTCAGGTGCGAGATTCATGATAAGACTGAGTATCTTTTAGAGATTAACTTCAAAGTGCGTTATTTCAATTTTATATGGAAATTTTACTTTATTTCATCTAATGTCAAATGGGGTGCATTGCCATTTTTGAGGAAATCAGTTTTTTTAAAATAAAAATAATGGCTTAAAGTATTCTAAAGCTGTTACCAATGCAGTTTCAAAATTAAATCATGGAAAAAATAAGATATATAAATTTTTAATCAAACCATTTCTGGAGAATTTTTATTTTGGAGAAGAATGAGAACAAGCCAAGAACACATATGTGATACTCAAATTTCCTTTTTAAAACAATTTTGTTGGAAAACACTATGGCAGTTTCTTAAAAAAAAAAAATTAAGCATAGTCTTGTCATATGATCCAACTACTCCACTATCAGCATTATTCATAATGACCAAAAATTGGGAGCAATCCAAAATTTCATTAAATGATGAATAGGTAAACAAAATGTGGTCTATCCATACGATGGAATATTATTTATCAATAAAAAGTAATAAAGTACGAATAAATCTACAACACGAGCAATCTCAAAAAGTGAAAGAAGCCAGTCAGAAAAGTACAGGTATGGTTCCATTTATATGAATATCCTAAAAAGAGAACCATATAGAGACACAAAGTAGATTAGCTGTTGCCTGTGATCGGTAGTTGGAATGGCAAGTGATTATAAATTAGCATGAGGTTTCATTTTAGAGTGATGGAAATGTTCTAAAATTAGATTGTGGTGATGTTTGTACAGTTCTGAAATACGCTAAAATTCATTAAGTTGTACACTAAGAACAGGTGAATTTTATGTTATGTAAACTGCATCTCAATAAAGTTGTTTTAAAAATTGAGGTTATATAATCTAAGATATCTAGCTCATTTCAAATTGAATAAGGGTGGGTGTTTTGCCCAACAGGACAAAAACTGAATTTACTAACATCTATTAGATTGCTTTGTAATTCTAACTACTCATTTCCAGTTACAAACTATCCCTTATATTATAAGTTATAATTATGAGGCTCAAAATGCTTTGTGATTTAGAAAGGGATGGATACATAAATCATATAAACAGAAACAGAAATGTCACATAGTTTTGCCACCTGCTACAACATTTTATTTAAGGCTTCTAGGAAGAGTCTGTATGATATTCAAATATAGTCGTGACACTTAGTAGCCAGACATTGTAATTTCAAAGGCATTTTGTAATGTATATTTCAGATGCAAACAATATTCCTCGATGTATGTGGATGGCTGTTGAAAGGGAAAATATACACCTTTTCCAACTCCAAAGATATTCCAGTCTAATTTTTAAATCATATTATGGAAAATACTAAGTTGAAAGTAGTTAATTTCTTTATTAAAATAATCATTTTAAATTGTTGCTTCTATTGTATAAAAATTCCAGAAATAAAGCTTTTGAAAATTAATTTCTTAGTCTTCTGAAAAATATTTGGTACCACTGGATTTATTTTTCCACATTCAAATGCTCAAATTTTATAATAAAAGAGTTTATCGCAATCATAGAGTACAATTCTCTAATTTGCTGGTGAGAAAGCAATGCATTAAAGACTGCTGTTAATTCTTTTTTCTGATAAATGAAATTATTTTTCTACTTTTGGGATAGTTATATACTAGTACATCACTAGTCTGTGGTAGATAGCCAAGGTTTTGGAAGCCCAGGTATGGTAGACTGAATAATGACCCCCATCCCCTAATATGTCTAGGTCGTAATCCCAGGAATTTGTATATATGTTACTCTATATTGTAAAGGGATCTTGTAAATGTGATTAAGTTAAGGATCTGGAGATGGGGAGCTTATCCTGGATTATCTAGATGAGCTCAGTATAAACCCAAGTGTCTTTATAACAAGAATACAGGAGGATCAGTGTCAGAGACTTAAGGACTGAAGCAGAGGTCAGAGAGGAGAGAAGATGCTACACTGAAATATTATTCAGCCTTAAAAAAGAAGAAAATCCTGTTGTTTGTGATGACATGGATGAATCTAGAGGACGTTATGCTTAGTGAAATGAGCCAGAAATAGAAGGAAAATACTGCTTGATCTCACATGTGAAATCTAATTGTTGAATTCATACAAGCAAAGAGTAGAATGGTGGTTGCCAGGGTTTGGGGGAGGGGAGGTAATGGGGAGATGTTGGTCAAAGGGTAAAAAGTTATCAGTCATGCAGAATGAATAAGTTCTGGTGATCTAATGTACAGCATGGTGACTATAGTTAATAATATTTTACTGTATACTTGAAATTTGCTAAGAAAATAGATCTTAAACATTCTCCCCACAAAAAAAGATTAACGATGTGAGGTGACAGATTTGTTAATTAGCTTGATTGTATAATATTTTCACAGTTTCTGTGTTTATCAAAACATCACATGTATACTTTAAAAATATACAATTTTTACTTGTCAATTATATCTCAATAAAGCTGAGGAAGAAAAGAAAAATAAAGAAAACCAGAAAATAAGGAAATGAGAGACAATCAACATCAAAAAAATTACAAAAGAAACTGATTTTATACTTCTGACTTCCAGACATGTAAGATAATAAAATTATATAATCAGGTTAAAAAATCATGTTGTTTTAAGCCACAAAATTTATTGTAACTAGTTAAAATGACAATTGGAATCTAACACAGTGTTTGAAAACTAAGAACTAATGTCCAGGATAATAAATGTATTGTGAATACTTATTTTTTTACCCAAGTCAATTGGGATGTTTCTGATGAATTGATTTTTTTTTTTTTTTTGAGTCAGTTTCACTCTGTTGCCCAGGCTAGAGTGCCGTGGTGTCAGCCTAGCTCACAGCAACCTCAAACTCCTGGGCTTAAGCGATCCTCCTGCCTCAGCTTCCTGAGTAGCTGGGACTAAGGCATGCGCCACCATGCCTGGCTAATTTTTTCTATATATATTTTTAGTTGTCCAGATCATTTCTTTCTATTTTTAGTAGAGACGGGGTCTCGCTCTTGCTCAGGCTGGTCTCCAACTCCTGACCTCGAGTGATCCACCCGCCTTGGCCTCTCAGAGTGCTAGGATTACAGGCGTGAGCCACCGCGCCTGGCCGAATTGATATTTTTTTAAAGTACGATGAGCAAAATTAGAGTGAGAGCTTCACTCCTCCTTCTAATATGAACATTGTCTAGGCTTTATTCCTTAAAAATACTTATTAACCTTAGATTAATTTATGCCAGGGATACAGAGGTGAACAAAACAGCCTTGAACAGACCTTACACTGTAGGAGAAAAAACAGACAATAAGCAAGGGTACAGATTAAATATTTAGTTTGTTTTAAGTTCTACGTAGGAAATAAATGGTGTAATGCTAGAGAGTGACCTGGGGTAAGGAGCCAATTTAAACAGGGTATTCGGGAGATGAAATTCAGCTGAGACCTGTAGGATATGCAATCAGCCCTGCCCGAGTAATGCTTGCCTTTTTTTAGGAACTTTCACAAGGTTGGTGAGTTGAAGCATAGCACATGTGGAGAGCTGAGGAGGGAGAGTGGCAGCCAGAGAGAAGACATGCATTTGAATTTGCAGAGGTAGGCGGGGGCCAGGTGTTATAGGTAATAGTACTTGTATTTTCACCCATTACTGATGGGAGGCCAGTGAGAGATTTCAGGGCAGAGACATGGTGTGATTTACAATTTGAGAGCTCACCATGGTTGTTGTATGGCAGAGATATGGATTGGATGGAGCCTGATTAAAGCACAAGGACCCATGTGAGCCATGGGGGTGGCTTGGACCTGCAGGGTAGCAGAGACGATAAAGAGCAATACATGGTTTTGAGGTTTCTTTGGACTCCTTGTTCACGAATCGAATGCAGAGGTGGAGCAGTGAATGAGGGAGAAGGGAGGAGGCCTCACACCTTCTTCCTAGTTTGTGATGAAGGATACTGAATAGTGCCATTTTCCAGAACAGGGAAGACTAAAGAAGGAACCATGTTTAGAGGGGCTTTCTAGGGACAACTCTATAAAAGATTTGCTGTAATTCTTTCCCTTTTAAAAATGATAACTTTTTATAATTCTAGATCTATATGAAGTAGATATATCATGGGTAAAACATTTTTTTATAATGTAGATTTTAGGCATCCATTTTTCACCTACCAACTAAATTTCTTCATTAATATGTTTAATGAAATTAAAGCTGTCCCTGTCTTCATTCTCATCCAGCTTTTTCTCATTTATTTTTAAATCATTTTAAAAATAGGAAACTTATAAATGCAGGAAAGGGTAAGAGGAAACGGGACAGGAAAATCAGCCTATGAATGAGGATTAAAGATGGGGTATATTTGTCAATTACTTGTTGGGCTTCAATACCAGTAAATGTTACCTCTATCTTTCCTGTCACTATTTTTATTTACAATCACTGTAACTGACCACAGTGAAATTATTAATCATTTATAGGTGGTCATCAGGCTACTTGAAAAGAAAAGCTGCTATGGTATTCCAGTCTTTCTAGCACTGAATTATCTTCTTGTAAAACATACTGAGCTTATCTTCTGATTTTCTTTTACTCTGCGATGAACAAAGCATACTTTTCTGTAAAACTCTGTGATTGGATAGGTTCTGTATGGTCAAATGACCAGTCTATTTCCCCCCTAAACAAATGACTGCAACATCTAAACACAAATCACAATTGCATTTTTCTATTCCTTCTCTAGCAAAATACATAAACACAACAAAATATTCAATAATGTATGTGGCTTATATTTTCTAATGGTGTTAGACAATATTCTTTTAGTTGTAAACAGCAACGACAAAATTCAAATTCATTTAAACTCAATTTATAGGCAGTGCATTATGGATATATCATGGAACTCCAAGAGAGGAAATACAGGCAGTCTTCGTGAAACTCTGGAGTCACAGAATGGAAAGCCATCAGGAATTAGGTTGTCTCTTTCTCTCTGTCTCCATCCCTGTCTGTCTGCCTCTATTTATCTCTTAGTCTCTGACTGTGTGTGTCTCTCACCTTCTTTCTGTGCATATGGGTGATTTTCTCTATTTCTCTATCACTCTCACATGTTTTTTCTCATTTCACCTTCATTTTGGGCTTCTTTTTTCTCTCAGCCCATCAGCTTTCACTGCTTGGCCACACCGATAGCTGAATACAGTAAGTCCTCATTTAATGTAGGTTCTTGGAAACTGACTTAAAGCCAAATGACAAAATGAAACCAATTTTACCATAGGCTAATTAATATAAACAAGAATTAAGTTCCGATGGCTTATTTCTGGTCACAAAAACATCACCAACTTCTAAATAAAGACCAGAACACTTCTAATGTGAAGCAGTGAAATAAATGTGAGCTATACATGCATTTAAGAAGGATTAATAAAAACAAGTAAGATAATTATTTATTGACTTATTCCAGTTCAGGTTGGGTGAATGGCTGGAGTCTCTCCCAGCAGCTCAGGGATCTAGGTAGGAACCCACCTAGATAGGACTCCATCCTATCAAAGAATGTGCTCACACACACCCCTGCACTCACTCAGACTGGGACTATGTAGACACACTAACTTGAACATGCACATCTTTGGGATGTCGGAGGAAGCTGGAGTACCTCTGTACTCCCCATGCAGACATGGGGAGAATGTGCCAACTCCACACACAGTGGCCCCAGCCAGGAATCAATTTTTTTTTTCTTCTCATCAACATTATGAAGAAAAAACATTGAACAAAATGACCTGCTGTACGTCTTAGCTACTGCTATTGGGTGTACGTGTGTTCAGCCTAAGTAAACTATACAAACAATCTTACCAATTTTACATTTCTGGGCAAGAGAGAGCAAGAGCTCACTTATTTAGTAAAACATATACGGGATGAGGAATTCACACGTTACATAAATGTGTTTTTCAGTAAGGTTAGTTCAGTAAGGTGTGGTTCAGTAAGGTTTCCAAATTGTGCAGCACACAGTGATAGAGTAATGCTGAGAAATGGTGCACCTTTACATAATAAGATATAAGATATAATTATATAGATATAATTATGTAGAATTTCACTCTTGTTTTAATAACAGTAAACTATCATATTCATTCTTAATAGCTACTCTGGACCGGACACTATTCCGAGTGCTCTCTCTCTCCCCACACCTTCTGCCCTCTCCCACAGGATTACACATACTTTTGATTCTTAAACTGTATGGGGTAAATATCATCATCATCATTTCCATTGTACAGAAAAATGAAGAGTTGAATGTGGTGTTCAAGGTTACATAGCCAGTAATTAGGTAGCAAATCAGGATTAGAGCCCAGGTGTACTTAACCGAGGGTTTGTGCATTTAATAACTGTGTCTTTCTTCCCCCTGAATTTTTTTTTTTTTTTGACTCAAACAAGCCTGTCATCATTTTGGAAATGAACCTGACAAGAGCTATTTCCTTTTCTCAGAAAATCATTTGAAATTTTCTGCTGATAGGCTTTTCTTTTCATTTAAGTTATCCTACTTACCAGCTCTTGGCTTTATTTCTTCTTCCTCCGGACATTCTTATTATTTTTCTCTCAGTGATGTTTACTACATTTTACAAGTACCATCAAATATCTATAATTAAGATAACCATTCATCCGTTATTTTTTCTTCTTTTCAAAAACAAAAAAGGTAAAAAAAAAAAAAAGGAATCTTATACCGATAGTTGGTTAACCTCACTAGATATGTGTTAAACACCATTTTTATTGCTTTTTGTTTTTCGCACAGCTCTGTAACTAATAATTAGTCAGTACGTTCTTGTGGATCCAAGCCACAGATATTTGAAAAAAAAATCTTAAATTGCTTTTATTTTTTTGCCATTTTAACTCACTTATATGGAGAAAAATTGGGTTTTGGTACAAGTCTTTTATAAACTCATAAATTGGTATTCGTTAATCAAAAACTGAAGGAAAAAATGAAGTCTGCAATACTTTAAATTGTGTGTTTAATAAAGTCACATAAGTGATATTGTCCTCCAAGAAAGTATAAAAGTTTATTACATGTGTACAGATACTGCTAGACAATAAATTCACAAAGGCCTGCCATGATTTAATCTTGATTGTAACTATTACTTTATTTCTGGCGATTTCACAAATAGACTGAGAAAATTAATGTTTATTTTCTTGTCTCAGTTTTACTAGGACTTTATAAGCTGAAACGAAAGACATACTGTCCACTAAGAAATCTCTGGTTTTCCTCCTGCCCACATTAAATTGCCCTTCCAATTAGACATTAAGACATTAAGATAAAAATTACCTGCCTACCCCCACCAAAAAGTTATACTTTATTTTTATCCTAGAAAACTGGGTGCCTGTTCTGCATATAAAACAGGCTATATACAAGTATTGTATACACAAAAAGAAATTATTTTCCAAGATGAGTTAATACTTTTACTTTTGGAGATAGGTTTTAAGCTTCAAAATGTTAATTTTCTTTTCATATTAAGAAAAGAATTATAAACAATTTAAAAAATAACTTCTTTATGCATTTGGGCACCTCATGTCTTTGGGCACCAACCACTATGCCTACTCCAACTTTGATCCTCCAAATCTATAGGTGGAATTGTGGTCTAAACTCTGCTGCCTCCAGGACCCTCACACTATCCTCTGATGACCAGTGGCTCCTTTCCCCTGAGATAAAAGGGCCAAGTCCTAGGTGATGGATAGCGGGACTCAAGGACTGAGACCTCCAGAGAAAAACTAAGAGAGTGAGGTTTCATTTCGATACATAAAAAGACGTAGAATCAATTGAGAAAAGGACTCTCTGCCTTTTCAGAGGCAACCACATCTCTGAATACAGCTCCATGGATTGGAAAACATCCCCAGCTCAACCTCGAGAGTCGTGTGGCCATTTGCTGAAGGATTCTGGGTCACTGGGTCACCGCTGGACAACCGAGAGTGCTCTGGGCATCTTCAGCGAGAGCACCTTCTGAGAAGCGTGCTCGGCTTCCAGAGCAAACTAGCACCCCAGATTATGCGGTTAGGAATCGAACTGCAATCACAGTCAGGGGTACCTGCGCCTTCCAACAGAACACTGAAAGGCTTCTTTAATTGAAGGTCCAGGTGGGCAAAGTTTCCAGGATTACCAAGTTTTTGTAAAGCATCTGTTAAGACAGTAAGACTCTGCGTGCCAAGCTACATCCCTGGGGCTTGCCCCCTGGCTGTGTGACTGCCGGGTGACATCCAGGGTGAGGTAGCCACAGCCACGACGCGCTGGGCGCACCGCGGTCTCCCAGGACAGGTAGGGCGTGGCCTTCAGGCCGGCGGGCAGCCAAAGTTGGGAGGAAGGAGCCGCAGAGGGGCAGCGCGAAGGCTGGCGTCACCATTCCCATGTAAAAAAACTGGCTGCGCCCCAGGGCAAGGACGTGCAGCTTCACTGAAGGCCGGGCAGGAACAGACTCCGAAAATCCCGAGAGAGCGGGGCTGAGGGCTGCGGCGGCCCCATCCTCTCGGCGCCGGCGGCCGGGGCTCTGCGACGCCTCCCGTCCCATCGGCGGCAGCAGCGATGCCCGGCGGAGCCTGGGCGCTGGCGCTGGCGCTGATGCTCCTGGCCCCGGGGGAAGGTCGGCGAGGTAGGGCGCCGGCGGGCGGGGCGCAGGGGCCCTGTCTGGGCTATGGGAGTAGGGGGCTAACTTCTCGGATGACAAGCGGAGCGTCCCTGTGCGTCCTCATGGCCACACACGATGTTTGTTCCTCGCCCACCTCTGCTGTGTCCCGACGCTGCCTTTGAAATGGTCGTTACACATCCTGGGGCTCTTCAATTTTGCGCACAGGCCGCCGTGCCTCCTCTCCTTCTCTAAGACCCCGGTTGGTTCTGGGTTCTGTTTTTGTTTGTTTCCTGCTGATACCCTGCTCTTTAACGTCCCTTTAATTTAATGTAAGAAACTTTCGCTGGATCTGTCAGGTATCCTAGCAAGGGGATCTAAATGATCAGAAAAGAGTTCAGTTGCAAACTGCACGATTTCTACGTCCTCCCCGAACCCCGGAAATAATCAATCGGTGAATATTTTATCCCTGCAATAGATCGCTAAGTTTTGTGTACTGCGTTATATTTTTGTATATCTGTTAGAATCAGTTTTGCTACTGTAAAAGAGATTCCTATGGAGAGAACACTCCCCTCCCACTTTTTTAATCCACGACAAAGAAAACTTAGTTCAAAATGAGTGACGTTTACAAAACAACGTTCATTAGCCCTTCCTGCTTGTTTTTGTGTTCATACAGATAGGAATATTAAATGAAAGTAGTCTGGCTTTTATATTGCAAGTTTCTTTATGTTTTTCAGAAATAAATCTGATCTGTGGCAGCTTGAAAAAAATTATGTATTAATACAATGTTTTATGGATAACGGGTTCAGATTATAGTTTTGTCTTCTTATTACCTTGTCGATCTTAATCCGTTTTACTAGTGTAAGTGTGCTTGGCAAAAAAGGAAGGACAAGCAATCTCCCATGTAAAAATTTTAAAAAGGGTATTAAAGCTTAATTTATTGGTCATTTCCTGAAATGATACACATTGACAAGGCATCATTTATCTGTGCCTTCTTTGGTTTACTTACAGACTTAAGTAGGTCTTTATGATGAACTTTAAAAATACCTGTAATAACATATTACATATTCATTCATTACAGTTAGATAAATATTTAGAGAAAAAAAGACAAATACTTATAAGGGAAGATGCTTTCGTGTTTACCATGGATCATATAATCCTTTTTTACCTCTGCACAATAGCTTTGTAATCTTCCATTATCAGGTTTTAAGGCAAATATTATCCATTATCAGGTTTTAAGCTCGTATCATGTTAAAGGTGATAGCTTCTTTATGTTTAATAGAGTAGGATTAGAAAAAGACGTGAATGGAAATTATATTTATTGAGATTTTTTTCAACCAGCTTTATTAAGATATAGTTCATATACCATACAGAACACTCAAAATGTGCAATTCTGTGGTTTTCGGTATATTCACAGATATGTGCAGCCATCGATACAGCCCATTTCAGAACATTTTTATCAACTCAGAAAGAAATACTGTACCCTTAGCTTTCATCCCCCATACCCTCCATCACCTTCCTTGACTTCCCAGCCATAAGCAATTACTAATTTACTTTGTCTCTTTGGATTTGCCTATTATGGCTATTTCAGATAAATGAAATTATATAATAGGGTATCTTTTGTGACTGGCTTCTTTCACTTAGCAGAATGTTTTCAAGGTTCATCCATCTTGTGGCTTGTATCAGTACTTCATTTCCTTTTAGGGTGGAGTAATATTCCATGTAAGAATATACCACATTTTGTATATACATTCGTAAGTTAATGAATATTTGGGTTGTTTCCACCTTTTGGCTGTTATAAATAATACTTCTATAAACACCCAGGTACAGATTTTTGTTGGGATATGCTTTCATTTCTTTAAGGTACATACCTAGGAGTGGAATTACTGGGTCATAAGGTAATTCTATGACTATTTGTAGAACAGCCAGATATTTTCCGAAGTGGCAGTGCTGTTTTATATTCCCGCAGTAGTGTATGAAATTTCCAATTTCTTCATGTTCCCATCAACACCTGAATTTGACAAAATGTATCTGACATTTTGATTCTAGCCATCCTAGTAGGGGTGAAGTGACATCTCATTGTGGTTTGATTTGCATTTTCCTAATAACTAATGATGTCAAACATTTTTGATGTGCTTATTGGACATTTGTATATCTTCTCAGGTCTTTTGCCATTTTTTAAATTGCGTTGTTGGCCTTTCTCTTATTGAGTTGTATGAGTTACTTGTGTAGTCTAAATAGAATTCTCTTATTGGATATGAGATTTTCAATTATTTCCTCCCATTCTGTGGGCTGTCTTTTCACTTTCTAGTGTTCTTTGGAGCACAAAACTTTTTAATTTTGATGAAGTCCAATTTATCTATTCCTTTGTTGCTTATACTTTTGTTGTCATATCTTGAAATCCATTCCCAAATCTAAAGTCATGAAGCTTCAGCCCAATACTTTTATCTATGAATTTTAGTTCTTATATTTTGGTCTTTGATCAATTTTGAATTAATTTTTGTATATGGTATAAGGTAAGGCTCTAACTTCATTTTTTTTGCACATGGATATTCAGATTTTCCTACACATTTGTTGAAAAGACCACTCTTTCCCCCATTGAATGGTTTTGGCAACTTTGTCAAAAATCAGTTGACCATAGATTCATAGATTTATTTCTGGACTCTTGATTCTATTCGTTGATCTGTATGTCTATCCTTATACCAGTACTGCATTGTCTTCATTACTATTGCTTTGTAGTAACTTTTGAAACAGGAAAATGTGAGTTCTTCTACTTTGTTCTTTTTCAATATTGTTTTACCTATTCTGAGTCCCTTGAAATTTCATATGAATTTTAGAATTAGTTTGTTAATTTTTACAAAGGAGTCAGCTGGTGTTTTAATAGGGATTGTCATGAATCTGTAGATCAATATTGCCATGTTAACAATATTAAGTCTGCTGATTTTTGAACATGAATGTATTTCCATTTACCTGGATCTTTAATTTCTTTTAGCAATGTTTAGTGATATTGAATATGTTTTATACTTCTTTTTTAAAATTTGTTCCAAAGTATTTTGTTCTTTTGAAGTAATCGTAAATGGAATCTTTAAAAGTTTCATTGTTGACTGTTTGTTACACATGTATAAGAATGTCACTGAACTCATTTATTAGTTCTAATACAGTTGACTCTTGAATACAGAGGTTTGAACACCATGAGTTCACTTATACTGGATTTTTTCCACAAATACAGTTGGGCCTCCATATCTGCAAGTTCCATATTTGCAAACAAACGTGAATCAAAAATACAGTATTTGTGGTACAGGAAACCCAAATATAGAGAAGGCCAACTTTCTGTATGGGGGTTATGTGTGGATTTTGGTACCTGCAGGGGTTCTGGAACAAATCCCCCACAGATACCAAAGGACAATTGACTGTAGTTTTTTTAGTGGAATCCTTAGGATGTTTTATATTCAAGAGGATGTCATTTGCGAATAGAGATAGTTTTACTTCTTCCTTTCCAATCTGAAAATCTTTTATTTGTTTATCTTGCCTAATTGCCATGGCTAGAACCTGAAGTATAATGCTAAATTGAAGTGTGAGAGTAGACATCTTTGTCTTGTTCCTGATCTTACGGGAAAGCATCCCACTCTTTCTTCTTCGAGTAAGACGTAAGCTGTGGACTTTTTGTAGATGCCGTTTATCAAGTTGGAGAAATTTTCTTCTGTTCTTAGTTTGTTGAGTATTTTTATCACAAAAAAGTGTTGAATTTTTCAAATGCTTTTTCTGTCTATTGAATATGTGGATTTTCATTTTTATTCTACTGATATGGTATATTGTATCATTTATGGTTATTAAACCTACCCTGTTTTCCTGGGTAAATCCCACTTGGTCATAATTTATAATTCTTTTTCTGTGTTTCTGGATTTGATTTGCTAGTATATTGCTGAAGGTTTTTGCATCCATATTCAAAAGATATATTCATTTATAGTTTTCTTTTATTATGATATATTTTTCTGGCCTTGATGTCAGGATATCCATAATAATGGGCTATAATAGAATGAGCTGCAAAGTGTTCCATCTTCTACTGTTTTTGGAAATGTTTGAGAAGAATTAGTATTCATTCTTTAAACGTATTTTAGAATTTAGCATCTATGCCAACTGGGCCTGGCCTTTTCTTTGTGGATAGTCTTTTGATTACTGATTTGATCTTTTCACTTTTTGTAAATCTATTTGGATTGTTTTTCTTCCTGAGTCAGTTTTGAAGTTTGTGTCTCTTTAAGAATTTGTCAATCTTATCTAAGTTATCTAATTGTTGTTATATAACAGTTATAGTGTCCCTTGATAAGGTCTGTAATGGTGTCCCCTATTTCATTTCTGATTCTAGTAATTTTAATCTTTTCTCTTTTTCTCTCAATAAATCTATTTAGAGGTCTGTCAATTTTATTGATCCTTTCAAAGAACCAGCTTTTTGTTTCATTGATTTTTCTCTATTGATTTCCTAGTCTCACTTTTGTTAATTTCCTTTCCAATCTTCAAAATTTCCTTCCTTCTACTTCCTTTAGGTTTGGTATGCTCTTATTTTTCCAGTGTCTTAAAGTGCAAGGCTAACTTGTTATGTTGAGATTTTTTTCTTTTTTTAATATAGGCATTTATATCTATAAATTTCCCTCTAAGCACTACGTTAGCAGCATCCCATAATTTTGGTATATAATGTCTTCATTTTAATTTTTTTCCAAGAATTTTATAATTTCCCTTTTCATTTCTTCTTTGACTTGGTGTTTATTTAGGTTGTTAATTTCCGTATATTTATAAGTTTCTTATATTTCATTCTCTTATTGATTTCTAAGTTCATTCCATTGTGGCCAGAGAACATACTTTGTATTAATTCCATCTTTTAAAATTTTATTTTGTTTTACTTTTAGAGATGGGGTCTCACGATATTGCCCAGGCTGGATTTGAACTGCAGGGTTCAAGGGATCCTGCCACCTCAGCCCCTTTAATACCTGGGACTACAGGTGCGTGCCACCAGGTCTGGTTTTCTTTTTAAATTTATTGAGGCTTGTTTTATGGTCTAGCATATGGTTTATCCTGAAGAATGTTCTGTGTTCACTTGGGGAAAATTTATATTTTGTTATCAGGAATAATGTTCTATAGATGTCTGATAGATCAAGTTGGCTTATAGTGTTATTTTAGTCTCTATTTCTTTGTTGATATTCTGCCTATATTTTCTATTCATATTGAAAGTGAGGTATTAAAATTCCCAACCATTATTGTTAAAATGTATATTTTCCCACTTAGTTTCTGTCAGATTTTGCTTCATATATTTTGATGCCGTTATTAGATTCATTTATGTTTACATTTGTAATCTTCCTCATGGATTGACCCTTTTCTCATTATAAAATGTTCCTCGTTATCTCTAGTAAGTTTTTTGTTTTAAGGTCTTCTTTGTCTGATATTAGTATAGCCACTCTAGCTTTCATTTGGTTGCCGTTTGCCTGATATATTATTTCCATTCTTCAATTTCAATCTAATTATATTCTCTTCAGGAGTCCCTCGGTTTGTCTCTTGATACGTAGAGGAGGGCAAGTGATTGACTTGATTTAGCAAGCCAATTGCTCTCTATTTTGCCTTCCTTTTCAACCTTTTGTGTTGCTGCAGAACCCAAAATTCTGCTATCAATGTCAGAAACTAAATTATTAACTTTAAATTTCTCATTAAATTTGGAGCTGAAAAGTGGTTTTTCTTTCCCCAAATCTTTGGGGGAAGTTATAGGATTTTATCATTTTATAATTTGCACATGGCAAGATACAGAAAGTTTTATTAATATAATTACAAACTCAGTTATTATGAATTGCCTGTCATCAGGTGTTAAGCATGTTCATCTCTTAAAAATAAAATGATTTATTTAGTTTCTTAACATGGTGTTTGTCCATCAATCCTGAATTTTAAAGTCTTCACTATTGTATTAAACTAGAAACAATCTAATACAGGTTACATTATATCTATAAACAAAACCAAGAAATTATTTGCATATGCTATCACTATGTATCTATTAGTTACAACCTGACACATTCTCCTAAAGTATTTCAAATGCAAGCATTGCAAATTCTAATTTATACTATCTAGCTTCCTTAAATCATATCAGGAAGAAGACAGAATAAATAGAAATGTACATTTTAGTGCATATTTCATATGTACTTTTGTTTCGAGGGGAAAATTTACATTGTCAGTATGCTAGAAAGCTTTGCATATCATGCCATGAACTTGACTGATGAGTTAGATGGGCTTGTAGAGCTATTCTTTTAGTATTTGAAGAGTTAAGCCCCCACATCCCCAAGTGGGAGCCCAAACCATTATTATAATTCTTACAAAATTAACTATATCATAACATTCTAGAGCTAAGGATGGAATGAAAATTTTATAGTGTCGCTTGTTAATTGTTAATAAGATTTTTGAACTCTACGCAGATCTTGAACATTCTAAAAGAGACAAGTAGATTTTTAGGAAAAAATTGTGAAATAACAGATACAAAATATGAGCAATTATTAATTATATGAATTAAGAATTAATCTATAAAAGAAATATTAAATAAAAATAAATAAATACAATTCAATTTCCTGTTCAAATATTACACAGTTCTCTACTATTGTTGATGTGATGTAGTGATTTCTATTACAATTATTACATTTTCAGTTTTGGATTAGGAAACAATTTAAAACAGCAAAATCAGAGGAAATGTGAGAACTACAGAGGTTCTTAGGAAGGAGAAATATTACACAAAATAAAGATGGAGTTACTGACTTTTTTTCCCAAGACAAAATTGTATTATAGAGAAGAGATTAGAGAAAACAATTTAATAATATATGCAAATCTCATTAGTCATCTCTTTAAAAATATTTTTGTTAGTTTCTAACCCAGTGTAATGTCCTTATTTTGAAGGATATTAAAGTTATTTCAAAGTTAGATATAATGATATTAATAGTACATCCCCTGACTTCTATCTGCACACATTGTATAAAACATTTATTTGGTATTGACAGATTGTGATTGTCAAAATCATTGGAGACTTTTGGGTTAAATTATTCTTGGGGAATTTATAACCATGGAGGATCCAGAAACAAAAAGAAGAGAAGCCTTTTGTGATGAACCTAAAATCTTTTACTAAAAACAGTTATTTGAAATGATCTTTCAGTTTGAAAAATAATACCTTTTATACAGTTTATTTTCTATAACTACAAACAACAAAATAAAAAGCAAAAACAGTTATAATAATAATGAAAATTTTTATAAACTACACGTGTGAGATCCACTTATAAATTAGTACCTGTATTTTACTCCTTATTAATTTGAGAAGCTGATTTTGGTTTAGAAACACTTCTGTAATTTAAAATTATATAATAAATCTTTGAGAGTTTTTTTAGTTAGATAAGTTTTTTCCCACAATGAAACACTTTAGTAATGATTGAATTGTTTCTTTAATATTTCTATTTCATAGATACCACCTTTATTATAGTTTTTATATTATTTTATATAATATAATACAATATTTTATATTATTTTATATTATTGTTTTCCTTCAACAAATATATAGTATTTGGAGATTTTCTAGATACTGAGTCAACAAGATTCCCTGGTATCCGAATAAGGACAGTTCCTCGTGGTACTTATTATTTGAGTAACTTGGGAGTAGAGAGAGGCACCTCAAACAAGAGTTGTATTTCTAGGATAATTCTGTTTTCACTGCCTACTCCTCTTTTAATGCTGAAAAGAGAAGCTTTGTGTCTGCCTCTGTGGATTTGAAAGAAAAAGTATCTCCCAGGCCAAAGACTGCTCAGAAAAAAGTTTCCCTAAAAATCAAAACAAAATAAAAAAATTACAGAATTCTTCCTTTCTCCATGGTCTTTTCTCATTTTTCTTTCAGACCTGCTCCCCTCTGCCCCATTCCTTTTTCTGTGTTTAATAAATAAAGAGGGACTTCCAATGTCTTAGCTAAAAGAAAGGAGGGAGAGGCGGAGGGTTCCAGGGAGGGAGGGAGGAAGGAACGAACGAAAGAAAGAAAGAAAGAAAGAAAGAAAGAAAGAAAGAAAGAAAGAAAGAAAGAAAGAAAGAAAGTTTAAAAACTTTTTATTCTTTCCTGCATCAAGAATGCAGAAAACTTCAGAATGAGGGTGCTTTATGAAAATTAGATCGACAGTTCAATTCATTGCATTCTAGAATCTGGCAGAGAAACACTGTTCCGGCTACTTTGTGGGAAAGCTGGTCACGGAGGGTCAGTAATGTTATGTAGGGATCAAATCTGCAGGTGGTGGGCGTAGGCCAGAAGGGTGGTTACTAGCGGCAGAGAAGCCAGGGACCGATCAGGGAATGGACTGCAGGAAAATGCAGAACACCTGATAATCATTTGGTACTACCCCTCACTTCCCGCAAGCCCTCCCTGGGACCAGGCCAATAAAAGGAAACCACCTGGGAGTCCTTACGTCTTTCTCCACTTGTGGATACTGATCTGTTCCTCTCTCTGGAACATATTTTCACTTTGGGGAGCTCCCTTTTTTACTTTCACTTAGTATAATTTCTTTCTTTTCTGTAATAAACTGTTTGTGTGGGATTGTTTTGTATTTGTGATTGCTCAGTCATCGGCTCAACTTGGTATCAGCAATGGCATTCAGATCTGGAGGCCCAGGGTTAAGAGGAATCCTTGTAGGGCCTTGTGACTAGAGGTGGTCAGAATACACAATCCTAACACAAGAGCAACCATCTCTATTGGTTGTTCGAATTAAATGAAAATAAAGTTGTTAAAGCTAATGTAACTCAAAAATGCATTCTGAAGAGTTTTGTTGATTTGTTTATTGTATTTATAAGTGCAAGTTGTCACCTTTGACTTACTAAGAGACTCTGACATTTCAGATGGTTTCTGTGTGCAACAGTGGGTTTATTTGCTTTATTTTTGTTTTTGGAACCAATTCTAATTGAGGACTGAACTAAGTCAACTAACAAAACACATTATATAAAAACACTTGTCTTTCCTTCCTAGCTCAGGAGTGCACTCCTGGGGGACACCAGTTTCTTCAGAGTCCATATAGAAATGTCCATTTTGACTCATTGCACCTCCAGCAGTCAGCTGCTCAAGAACTGATATGTGACCATTCCCTCTCCCCCGGATGGTATCGATTTCTCATCTTTGATAGACCTGCTGAGATGCCAACCAAATGTGTTGAGGTATTTCAACTCCCTCAGAACTACTTGTACTTTTCCTTATTTTTTAATACAAATATTGAATCTTCTTACAACCAATTTATTTCTCATGCTGAAATATTATTTTAATTTTGTATCAGATTGAGTTTATCCAAAGGGGTATTCCCATGTTACTTAGTCTATTAATAACAGTAATAATAGTAATAGTTAATGTTATGCTCCATGCAGTCCACAAGTGACTTTACCTACAATAGTGTATATAATTTTCACAAGTCTAGGATAGTATTTGTCATCATTATTTCCATCAAACAATGCAGGAAACATGCACAGTTCTCCTAGAGTCACCTAGTTAGCTGGTCAAAGAGTCAAGTTTTGAACACAGGTAGTCATTCTCCAGGGCTTAGGTGCTTAACCACATGTAGCCTGCAACCAGTAAAATGCTGTATATGTCAATTGCTGCCTGACACTGCCATTCTTAACTGATGGCTGGAAACCTATAGGCTCAGCACCTCCTATTCCAGGACTAAAGAGAACTCAGCTTGGCAGAGAAATCTCCAAGTATTTCCTGGTCCCAACCTGGAGACTGTGCATCTGCAGAAAATTCAGTACCACGGAGCTGTGTGGCCTCATTCCACGGAAGATTCCTCCTCAAACCCACAATTTGTGCAGCCAGCATACCTGGTTTTTCTTTATAGTTGTGAATACACAAGCACGTGTCTTTCAAATGCATCATATTTAATTTCATCTATTTTTGAACTTTTGTACATGAAATCACATAGGATGTATTTTTCTGCAACTTAACTTTTCACAAAGTTTACTCTCTTGACCCACAAGATATGATAACGGTTCTTGTCATGGTAATGCCTTGTTTAGTGAACTAGCCCGAGTGGCTTCTTTCACTTAGGGAGCTTTGATGAATACATTGGCTTTCAAAATGCCTCAAAGAATAAGCACATGAAGATGGCCAGGTGTGGTGGCTCACGCCTGTAATCCTAGGTGGCCAAGGCAGGAGGATCGCTTGAGCTCAGGAGTTCAAGACCAGCCTGAGTAAGAGCAAGACCCCATGGCTCCTAAAAATAGAAAAATTAGCTGGGCATTGTGGTGTGCACCTGTAGTCCCAGCTAACTGGGAACCTGAGGCAAGAGGATCGCTTGAGCCCAGGAGTTTGAGGTTGCTGTGAGCTATGATGACAGCACTGCACTCTAGCTTGGGTGACAGAGTGAGACTCTGTCTCAAAAAGAAAAAAAAGAAGAAGAAGAAGAACCAAAAAAAGAATAAATGCAAGACATGGTTTCTTGGGTATTCCTCAGCTAGTTTGCATTTGCATTCCTTTTCTAGCTACTCCTTGAATTTCTGTTGAGAATTTACTTACTCTTAGCATGATTTTCCAATGCAAGTTTCACCAATTCATTCACAATCCCCACTGAGCTGATGATACTGTCATGAAATAGACATTATCTCTACTTATGACACTTTTGACCAGTTAGCCTTTCAATACAACTCCTGTTATTGCTACCACATTTTTATCCACATCATTTTATAATGAGACTAAGTCTAAATCTGTCCAAAAACTAAGTGCATCAACTCAGCACCCTGAGTTATAGGAACAAAATGGTAAGGGAGGGTTTTACCCTTACATCTATTTTGCAACTGATATTATACATTCCCTACACTGGTGGGCATTATCACCTATGTAAACTCATTAGATCTCTCAGTGATGCTAGCGTTACATCATTATAAGGATGTGGACGCACACATTGAGCATCCACAAAGTCACGTACCCGGGGGGAGGCAGCATAATATACATTGTCTTCTACAGCATGAAGCCGTCTCCATGTGTCTCAGCTGACTTGTTTCCCAAGTGAGTTCTGGCACAAGCAGTGTTCAGTTGTGACAGGTAGCAAATACAGACACTAAATAGGTCCATGTTGTGCTTGGCAAATTACTAAATGTATTTATCATCACGCACACTTTTGCTCTAGATAACCATACACTGTGTTGGGTGTGATTTTGTTCTTAAAAGTGATTTCGTTTTAACCTAGAGGACAGGCAGCTACTATTGACCCCTGGAGTGAGACCGTATCATATAAAATTATGTCTCATTTTCCCTCTTGTCCACATTTTATGAATTTTGCAGAAACAGGAATTGTTTTCCTCCTAGGCAATAATGTAAAAAGACCTCAGGAAAGACATTCAAATTTTGACAATGTTTAATTTTAATTTATGGCTCTGTGGCTAAATCTCATTTTCTCTTTTTTATTTGCTTATTTGTTACTTCTGTGACATTTCATTGGTAAGAAACTAAAAAAAAAATCAGAATTTAAAAGTGAAGTTCAAGAAAATTGGAGGAAATTGACTACATCCTTAAATATTTGTGTTCCTTTCCTTTGACTAAATTAGTTATAATTGATTCTAGAACCTCACACGAACTCAAAGGGGAAACGGTTTCCCTGGCTGTTTTCCTGGAGATCAGCTAGCACCCGATCATGCTGTGCTCCATGGTGTTCTCGGGTCTTACCCTCGCATTCCCTTCTTGAACCAAGACTTTAAAGCATTCGACTGGGAAGTCAATAGAATTTCTTTTCTCTATAGGATAATACATGTCTGTTTAAATAAATTTATATTTGTGATGTTTAAAGTAAAACATGTACATTACAGAAAACTTAAAAAATAAAGAACAGAAATGGGACATTTATTCACAATCCATCCACACAGTCGTAACTACCATTAACATTTGCTATTGTTTCCTCTTATTTATATTGTTTTGTAAGGTTCACCCTGTATGTTCAATTGCATAACATGCTTTTTTTTTCAGTTACAGTTATAGCATTAGCATGTTCCTATGTTATTACAAATTCTTTCATAGAATTCTTGAAAATAATATTCTGTCATAAGTGTACACTATATTTAAATCATTGCCATATGTGTGCAGATTCAGGATTTTGCTATAAGTAATTCTTCAATTAATAAATGTACATAAAATTATTGTTTTAATTTTAGTCTGTTTAGTAAGACTGATTTTTTATAAAATTAAAATTAGTGAAGTTTAATGTCTTTTTGAGGTTTGATACATATAATTAAATTGTTTATTTAGAACATAATGATAATTTGTAATTTCGATAGCAGTACATAAAAATACCTTTTCAAAATTGAATAGGCATCTGTATTTCTTTTATGAATTATGTGTTTATATACTTTGTCCATTTGTAGTCTTAGAGCTTTTAAATGGATAATATTGCATGGTTAAGATAAAATAAAAAATACAATAATATAACAATAAATAACATGCTAAATATATTAGTTAGAAGTAATTTTCTCCTTATTTAACTTTTATTTATTTTGTATTTTTAAAATTATTTAATCTTATCTATCAATCTTTCCTCTATGATTTTTCTTTTGCTTTTAAGCATGAAAATAATATTAGGAATTATAATCTGGTTAACAATTATTGAACCATTGCTATGTGGAAGTTGCATTACATACATTATTTTATTTGTACCTCACCATAGGACCTTGACATGGGTACCACTATTCATCTAATACAAAAGAAAAGGATTTTGAGTGCCTTACTCAGGGTCATGCATTTAGTACGTGCCTGGTTCTTCCCAAATTATATATAGCTTCTACTTATTTTTCTGGGTTAATTTTCTGTTTAATTCTATTTTTCATCTGGAAATGACTTTGATAATTGGCTTCAAGTAAGGCTTTAACTTTATTTTTTCCAAATTGCTAAACAATTGTTCCATTGCCAGATTTTGAACAATCCCTCTTTTTTCCTGATTTTTGTTGCCTCCTGAACTATGCATTAACTTCTTATATATACTATTTCTAGCAATTTTGCAAGAAATTTCTAAGATCAGTTTGTCTTTGTACTCTATATTAAGATGATCAATTTATTTTGTCTTAGAATGTATTATCTATTTTAGCAAGTTATCCAAGATTGAATTTCTCCTCTTTGTAATGGGAATGTAACAAGTGGAATAAAGGTATTTACTTTGAATATATTATAGTATATAAATAATGAGGTATCTACCCTTAAAATTAGTATTCCTTTCAATTACTTTTTCTTGTATAGTTCAGGTTCAAGTTATTAGATTTTTTAAAAACGATGGATAATTTAATATTTTAAAGGCTGTTTAGAAGAAAACGCAAAGTTGATATATCTACCATGTGAGAAAATACATTGGATTTTCAACTTTTGTTTTCTCTGATGCAAAAGATGAACCGCTGTGGAACTCAGGCCCCCATCTGGCTGTCTCTGAGGGATTCAGAAACACTGCCGCCTCCTGGGGAGATGAAGCAACTGACAGCTTGTGCCACATGGCAGTTTTTGTTCAGCGCTAGAAAGGACTGCTGTCTCTTTCAAATTCC